>JAFELO010000329.1:31280-45406 GCA_017140195.1 Eumaeus atala | reverse complement strand
CGCAGGTGGACCGAGCGGTCAACTAGGCGAGAACAGCCCGCGCAGGCAGGTGTGACTATTTCGAAACGCAAATTGTTCGTTCATGAATAAGTTTTTACCTCTTATCACGGTTTTTAGGTGTGCGAAGATAATCCTTTCGTATATTTTTGCTAGCGAACTTATAAGTATTATAGGTCGATAGCTAGTGGGCTCCGTCCGGAGTTTCCCCGGTTAGTGTATGCCTATTATTATTGCTTCCTTCGAGATCCAGATCCGGGAAGGAACATTGCGTCAGGAGAGCGTTGAAGATACACACTAAGAGGTGTATGATAGCAGGGGGCAGTTGTTTCAGTACCTTGTTCTTTATACGCTATAAAGGTTCTTTATAAGTTCCTTCACTTCATTTGTTACCCTCGGGCGTACGATTTCGTCATCATTGCCCGGCGGCCCAATCATTTGGACCGCCACTTCCCTCTGTACCTCTTCTAAGTGAGAGGTGCATCCTCTAGTGCAGGTAAACGATCTGAGCGGTTTAACGGTGTCATTTGATCTAACGGTTCCGTTTTCATAGTCCTGGCTAGGGGCCTAGGGAACTGATCCCATCTTTAGTTTATAATCGTTGGTATGGCCTTTTTGTCTTATTTTTCGATCTGTCGGTTGGTTTGTCTTTTCTCCTCGCCTCCGTGGTGGTCTTGCAGACGTCTAGCCGTGTTTTTCCAACTAAATAGGCTCTGAACATCGTCAGAGAGAGCTAGACGGTCCTCTGGGATGGCGCTAATCTCTTTGGAACAGTCTTCTCTTGTATTTGCTATCAGGTTGTTCACATTTGATGAGGCCGCAATGGCCGCCTGAGAGGTGTCTATGACATTTGGAATGATATCGAGGTAACTTGATTCAGAAAAAAATTCTTTCAGTAGTTTGTAGTCGATGATCTTTTTAGTAATTTTATCTTTGTTTCTGAGTCTATTGTAATATATTTCTATTAAAATAGGTCTGTGATCCGAGCTAAGTTCGTGTAACGCTTCAGCTGTCTTTATGACGAGTGAGACGTTTTTGAACATTGAAATATCTACTATGCTGGGATAGTGTATACTCCGCGCCTTCGCGTAAGCGTAACGGGTTTGTGGTGTCGTCTGGGTCAAGGATATTACAAATAACCTAAAGGTCGCTAATAGAAGTGGCTTAGTGCCAGTCTGATCCCCACTATGGTTCTTGTCGTGGGGGTGGAGCTTAGTAGCCTCGGGTGAACCCAGGCGAAGCCAATTGAACCGAGGGGATCTTTGAACCCATTTTATAAGAAGAGGGGGCTTCAAGATCAGGAGGAGGAATCGCTCTCGGTACTCCTCTTATAAGAAGAGGTCCCCTGTCTAAGAGAAACAGGAGGTAACGCTTTTGCGCACGGGCCAAGGGGTGAGGATGGAAACCTCACCCCAAAGCGGTGGGGTTGTCCTGTAGTGCTAGGCAGCCCCATCTGTGAAGGTAGAATTGGTCCCTTAGCGGGCTGACTAGCCGTCGTGGTGCCCAGGTTATTTTTGTTATAGGGCACTTCACTCGCGTTGGCTTTTGTGCGTATTCGGCACTACCATGTGCCGCGAGCCCTTCAAGCCACTGAACCCCACCCATGGCCGGTATGTATTTCCCCGCGTCAACAAAAAAAAAGGGCCAGTTTGATATGAACAGACAATGGTGATGGGCTGATAGCCCGTCATGCTTAGCTTACTTACGGAGACCTTTAGATATTCTAAAGGGGGCGGGTCGAGAGGGATGCAGTGAAATGATCTCTTGTAATATATGGCTGTACCTCCAAGACGGGATCGAGTTCTATCATTCCGTATAATGTTATAATTATTTATACGCGGATTTGATTGCGTCGGTTTTTAAACCTTTCCTGCACTAGTAGGATGTCTTATTTATTTTTTGGGAGGAAATCCCGCAACTCATGAATGTTTTTTATAATGTTGTTCACATTGAACGACACTCCCCGTTGAATCCATTGGAATCCTATTTCGTCAGGCGCTTGATCGTCTCGACCAGCGCTGCGTGGTCAAATATGGCTTGATTTTTCTATCGGACTTTGCGGGCCAACAACTGGACCTCTTCCGTGTCCACCTCTTATAAACTCCGCTAGGAATTCAAAATTGGCCATAGCCGTGGGAGGACACCTGCATGCTTTTATACCTGTTACAAATCTACATCTCGAATCTTAGCTGTGGCTAATTTTAATACTTAAAAGCAATTGACATTTCGTTCCAAAAAGCCACGGCTCAAAGAGGAAATAAAAAGGCATTACCATTGCAAATCTGCACAAGTTTGATTCTGATCGCTACTTGGGGGAAGAAACAAAGATGGCAGACTAAGTTTGAGTGCGAAAAATGCTAATGGCAGTGGACCTAAGAGAAAATTAAGAAACTTTTCATTTACCTTAAAGGAACGTTGAACGATCCGGTCGAAAATATTTCGTTTCGGACGTGGATGCTCTTTGGCGCAGTGGAAGGGGGAGAGGCGGGGTATAAATTCCTGCACGACCAACCAGACTTTCTCTTAATTGACAGTAGATTCCGTTAACACTGACGATAGGGTTTATTTTGAATAATCTACTCTGTCATTATCATCATCATAAGTTGATATCTGTCATCTCCTAGATATACGCCTCCATCGGTAATCTCTATTGAACATTAGTTAGGCCCCGCGTTCACAAAGAAAAATATATATCAAGGGAACCATGTTTTTTCCGATAGGATGTCAGTTAAAAATCTACAACTCAAATCTTAATTGCCAGTCCAAACTCCAACAGTGCGTATAAAAATTCAGGTGTAGGACAGACAGCTTAACATGCTGTTCGAGGCAGGTGTGTAACTCTGCAACTTTTTGATCTTTAATATTTCGAAATTGGGAATACAATTTCGAAATATTGAAGATTAAAAAGTACCAACAATAACTCACGGCTCTCGATTTGAGTTTGGTTTTAGCACGAGGTAGTTGGAAATATCAAAGGTTAATCTGACACCGATTTAACAATGGTTCAGACAAAAATGGACGCTGAATTAAAAGGAAATTATAGTATGCATTTATTGCCTGTTTACATTAACTATGTAGTGCACATGTCGAGAGCGTAACGTACATGAAAGTAACATGTGCCAATCGCTCACTAAGCGGACGTGTTGAAAGCTTTACCTCGGTTATAAATTAATTTCAATATTCTAAACTCGAGGTACGCGATTAAATAATATCCATTATATCCGACGACATCGTTCGAATAGGTTCCGCACGTATAAATTAAAGCTTTTACTAGTGTATCTATTACTCATACAATGTTTCAAAATACTATTATTAGTAGGCGGCGCTTTAGCACACAGGGTAAATGGCGAGGATGGGATCCTTCCTCACCCCATTGCATTGTCCCAAACACGGGGGTGTTGTCCTGTGGTACGGGACAACCCCATCTGTGGAGGTCGTGTTGGTCACTTAGAGGGCTGACTAGCCGTCGGGTTGCCTCGATGATTTGTTGTTCCGGGGTACCTTAACAAGGGTGCCATTGATGGCACTCGCGGTAGTTTTTGTGGGTATTCGGCATTATAATATACCGCGAGCGGCACATACCACTGGACCCCACACAGGACCAGTAAAATCGCGCAAATGCATTTCCCCGCGTCAACAAAAAAGAAAAAGAAGGTTATTATTATAAGGTAATTGTGTGATAGGTAGAGACTAATTAGTTGATACTAAAATATTTACTATGGTAAAAATATTAAACATTTCAATATTATAAATGCGGGTACCCGCTAGTACTTATAGAATAATGATAACAATATGTGAAATTTACTTTACACCACTTGCGCCATCTTAAAAATCACGCATTTTAGGCCTGTCCACGTGCTAAGTAAACTTATAATATTGAAATATTTAATATTTTTACTATAGAAATATATACATATGACATCCACGACCTGAGTGGGGATCAAACCTGCGACCTCAAGTGTTACGGAGTAACCCGCTATGTAACTGAACTAGCCGATAGTCACATCGAAGCGGACACGTCATAATACATCATAAAATGTTATTTGACACGCCTACCAGGGCTACAGAAGCATATAAGATTCAGGTACAAACAGCAAGTTCCATAAAAGCTAAGCTTAGGTCACGAGGACATACCGAATGACCATTCAGCGTCTCCTTTTTGTATTTTAATGGCTTTGACATTTCAGAGCTTACGGTGCCTAAAATAAGAACGAGAACGTTGCCGCAATCATTACCACCAATATGTATCTCTCCTTTGGCGCTTAATAACCTTTACCTATGATATACAATCATGAGTTTTCTAAGTTGTATTGATTTTATTAAATGGAAATGTCATGCTGTGTTGCAAGTGTATTGAGTTGATGCGACCTATAGGGTACTTTGAAAAAACTTGCTGTCACGGTTAGTGATATATATCGGGATATGAATATATATATGTGAATATATATATATATATATATATATATATATATATATATATATCATATCCCGATCCCGTTTTTATATCATATGATATCAACCTTGTTGATGACAACCATTATTTTAAAATATTAGATGGTCGAATTTGGTGCGAAGAGAAAATATACTAAAGGCACCGACTTAAATTATGTTATTTTTGATTGAGCTTTATCAAGCAAGTAAGGAGTTTTTTCTATATTATACACTGTTATCAACAGGAAAGATAATATTGTGTTTTTATATATATATTTTCTAATGTTATAAGGGCAAAAACTGTGTGTGCGTGTGCGTATGTGTATGCATGTGCTTGTGTGCGTGTGCGTTTGTGTGTGTGTGTTTGTGTGTGTGTGTGTGTGTGCAAGCGCGCGTGTCTTGCACTACTTTTCTTTCGCTTCTCGACCTTTGGTCTAAGATGAAAACTCTCTCATTCAATATTTTCTTCTTTTTTGTCGAAATCGTAATATTTGGCTTATGTATGTGAATCCGGAGTGTTGGTTCAAACTTCATCCGATTCAAAGCTTTTCATTTGTGTATCGGGTGACTGGCAAAGAGATAAAAAATGTATTGCAAAGTGAACACACCGATTAACGTCATCCATTCTAAATAAATCTGGCGCTTTTGCAGAACTGTTTGTATAGCTCTGAAGTGAAATGTGTGCAAGAGTCGTAAACGACGTAAGTGTTATACTCATAGAGCTAATATAAATAGAGAAGGGATACCATTAACAGTTATATGACGGTTACGGACTTGGTCAATGGAGAGGAAAGATAAGAATGCATTGCTATCTTCCGTTGTCCATATAATCTCACACGCACATTGCACAAAGAGAAAATAATGAAAGAAGAGAGACAGATACTGTATTACATCTGCCATCTCTCCGGCTTCCCTTCTTTATCTAAATTATTTCTATAGTTATGTTACTGTTACGCTCGATCGATCCCTGAATAAACGAGTTCATTGTACACATTTTTTCATACCACGCGCTTTAAAGCGTTTCATAATTTATGTTAGTGTACCGATTGCTTCAATGGACTAGTGACGAAGAGACCTAGCCAAATTAATGAATCTGGCTGTGGTCTGCTTAATTACTTGGGCCGCAAGTGTTCCAATTCCAGAGCGAAGCAAAGTTATGGATAGAATTTGTTTTTTATAGTTTAATGTGTGTAGCAACACGCACATTTTTGCATGTCTCACTAGCAAAGAGTTGCTTGTACTCTGGTTCATACAGTACGCTAGACTACCGGTGCGATGTCAACACTTCGAGCGGCGCTTATAAGTACGTCTAAACTAATCTATGTATTATAGCCTGATTCGTGATAGTCATTAAATTTATTATCTATATTATATATAAAAGAGTATATGTAAGCAAACATCGAGAAATGTCAGAGAATACAAGTGGTGGAAGTTCCATCACTACGGGTATTTATTCACAAAAATGTTTTTGTTAATCCATGCCTAATGTGTTGTTTTTGATGTGTTGTCGGACCTTCTTTTTGATGCGAGGAAAAGTGTTTACACGCCTTCACTGGCCCTGGGTGGAGCCCAGTGGTGTATAGTCTTCACAGTATATTACAGTGTACCGCGAGCCTACAGAAACCATCGCAGGTACCAGCAGGCCTTTGGTAGAATGTCCCGGAACAAGCTATCATCAGGGCACCTCGACGGCTGGTCAGTCCCCTATGGGGACTGGAAAATAGGGGACTGAGAAAACCCCGTTAACTTTGGAACATTGTAATGGGGTAAGGTTCCTCGCCTCTTGCCCAGTGTGCAAAGAAACCTCCTCCTGTTGTTCTTTTGTCCTCCCTTCTTATAAGATTGGAACAAATGGCGCTTCCTCCTCCTGGTCTTTGATCCCCTCCTCCTATGAGAGGGGTATAAAGAACATCCCCCTCGGTTCAATTGGCTTCACTTGGATTCACCCCAGGCTACTGAGACCCAACGCCATGACAAAGCTTGGACGATGCTGGATCATGTCGTCGAACAAAATTGACTTATGACCAAGAATTTATCTTCTCCAATAAAAGGAGAATAAACTTAAATAAAACATGCAATTACATATAAGTACTTACTACTTTAATAATATACGCATTTGAAGTATATTCAAAAGCAATCTGAAGTTTCTCGTAATAAAAGCCGAAACACTTAATTGAGCAAGAACCTTGCCGCGGTCTTGAGGCATATATTATTTGAGGTAGCGTCAGCAATAACATCATCTATAATCTTAATATTCTTTTGTGACCATTTTCATGGATTCTTTAGTAAGAGGTACTTCATTTAGTAAGAGGCTGAATTGCAGCCGAATTTGACCGGCCTAACCGGGGACACGACATAAGGTAACAATGTTGGTGCTATAATAGGTGATTAGTACATTCAGATGCTGCCATTCACGCACAATTAGTGAGAGCTACTTTAATAATGCCATGCCTAGTAGCTGATTTCGACCGGCGCAACCATAGAGGTACCTCTCGCTCACTTGATACCGCCGTAAAATGACATCTACGATGTCACGTTTCGTGCGGTTTGTGAATAGCCGGTGGCCCATTGCGGGGAGGTTAGAAGGAGGGCAATGTATCGAAATAATTATGCTGATCGTCACGGGCGTCGGTAGTCATTGAAAGGCTCGTATTTCTCGTTTTTCTATAAGAAAATACTTAACAAAGTTTTATATTTTTATACAAAATATCATATGTATGACCCAATTTGCATTTCTCTCTCTTTGTATTATGAAGAATGAAATGGGTTGTATAATTAAGAGTTGTATATTTAATGACAAAACAAGTGGTGTTAGAAAAGGCTAGACCAAATTTGGTCGTGACGACCGAGCTACTGTAGAGCAACAGCTGCATTCCTAAGATTTGTTGTCACCTTTATATTACCATCATGTGCACATTGGTTTATAGCTCGAGGCGTGCAAGTTCGAAACTGACAGCTGTTAGCGCAGGTACAATTAGGCGCAGATCGGAGAATGTCGGCACACTATTTTAGGTACGCGCTGCTTTTCGCATTACGCCTCATGCCGCATCTCTACCGAGACCACTTTTAGAGATATATCGGGTCAATATATATATACCGCGAACATATAAAAAATACAAAATGCACGTTTGTATACTAAACTATAATTTTAAAGGATCTGGAGTTGAACATATCAGCTTTTATACGGACGGTTTTGATACGCCGACTGTGCATCTTGTTATTGTCGTAAATAAACGTGTATTCATAATATATGCGCGGATACGAGTGTGCGCCCGTAAATTTAAAGCTTTCAGCTTCGTTTTCACAATTACAATACAAAAATAGATAAGAAGTCTAATTACAATACTTTTATCGGCCCTGAATTTACGCTCTGCTATACATAGGCCCAATAGAGCTTCATCGAAATGATATGTGTGATCGTCGAGCTAGAAAAAGTTCTGGGTCGAACGGAGGACCATACCCCGCCTCTTCCACATTCTCATATCAGGATGCATAGAGATGGAGTGCAGCTATGAGAATATTTGTAATAGCTAATATAACTATTATTATCAGGGCAAGATAGACCGCCAGGTTCTTCGTCTCCCGACTCTGACGTCGAGGGATGATCCTGGGTGGTAACTTGAATGGCCTCGGCGTTGACGTGAATGAATAGCTCATTGAGGATCATGATTGTGGGGTACTCTCTGACGAGTATACATATAAAATACTATTAGACTATAATTGTATCGCGTCGTATTGTACTATAATTACATCTTGGCGTGATGCCTATAATTAATTAATTAACAACGTTCCTCTGAAAAACATCGGCTAAGGAGGCTTACGACATATAATTAAGGTGAACAAGTGTATACAATTTTTGACCTCTCAATCCCCTATACAAGCGGGAAAACAATACGTGCGGAAGTATAATCAATAAAGAACAGGCAGACAAAGGCAGAACCGATAAAATTTAAAACTATATAGTAACCGTGATATGTGTTGTGTAGCACACACTTAACGTAGCTATGATTATTATTATCGTAGCTGCTACGAGATTACGTAGCTCCACTTCGCTGTGCTACCTAAAACATTGATGGTGCGAGTAGTAATATTTTTGCCGACACTACAACGTTGCCAAAGAGGTGAGGATTTCAAGAACTTCATTAGGCATTCAGACTTCTGTTATTTGTGTCGAGGCAGGAAAAGTTACAGCTCAAGATTGATTTTAGTGCCAACCTATTCGCAGCTCCAGTGGTATTGGAAAAAAATTACTTTGACCACGTAAAATGATTGTTTTTGAGCACCGGATTAAAATTGTAGCATAGTATTTTGAAATCAAGAAGAAAAAGGCACGTTTGGTTAGGTGGTGCACACTGATAAGTACAAAAAGTTTATTTTATTAATAATGAGTA
The DNA here is from genome assembly GCA_017140195.1 of Eumaeus atala. NCBI lineage: Eukaryota > Metazoa > Arthropoda > Insecta > Lepidoptera > Lycaenidae > Eumaeus > Eumaeus atala. The sequence goes on along the minus strand of JAFELO010000329.1, from coordinate 36,587 downwards.
AAAGATCACTAGATCAACAACAGTATATGTTACCCTTTTAAATAGTATACTTACTATGTATAAAGGGCAAACGAGTGATTTTAATCACACATCAAAAATTAATCCCCCCTTTGATGTGTGATTAAAATCCTACTAATATTATAAATACATACAAATGTATGTTTGCGTTACTCTTTTCCGTAAAATTGATAAAAAAAATTAAATATTGGGCCTGTTATAATGACCCAAGGGTCACTGATTACAGATTAAAACATACAGATTGTGTAAGTTTAACAACTAAAAACTTGTTCAATGAGAAGCATAGATATTGGGGTTTAGGCAACGAACCGCTTCGGACTTCCACCACTCGGGTGGTCCAGTTTCAAACCTCACCAAAGAGTATTTCCAAGTTCTACTGAGTGATCTTACGGTGAAGGAAAAAATCGCAGGGAAACCCGGAATGCGTATTCGAATTCGACCTAATCTAGGATTCCTTATTTCCCTTTTGGGTTGCAGAGGTCAGGTGACAATAGCTCTCAAAACTGGCGCCCACGTTAAATCCCCAATATTAGGTAGCCGACGACACCCTATAGTTCAAGTTCAAAGGCACGCGCATGTTAACTTGAGAGAATTAATATAACCATCAGTTGTCATCACATTTCATGCGGGATTTTTCCAGGTCGTTAATATAGCTCGCGGTTGTATGTTACCGCGTTCCCGTGGCTCCTCCACTAGCGGACGTGAAGGAATACCGCTAGGGCTTAGTGGGCAGGGGGAGCTCCTTTCAGCTCTCGAGTCTCACATACCCCCCTGTACGCCACAACCTGGGGTCATGCCTGAATGATTTCCCCAGCGTCAAAAAAAGGTTGTCGCCAGATTTATAGCTCAAATATAATAATCAAACGCAATTACAACATGAATGTAGACTTATACTCCACGAACGTACTGGTAACACAATCAGCTTAGTGCAATCATGTTATGAACCCTTCAAGTGAGCCCCACAGCGCGAATCCTAGCGATGTAAACGAGCTGTAAACTTAACAAGCATCCACATGCTTGTTGAAGTGGTCATACATTTGCTCTAAGTTCAGGCAAGCTCCGTTGCAAATGCTCAAGAAATAAAGAATAATTTTATTTGTGACATTAAAATATGTTAACTGACTACATAATATAATATTCCTTCGTTTAAGGTGTCAACAAATTAGTCCCAAGTCAACGGTTTTAAATCAACATTAATATTCCATGGGGGCCATTCGGTGAGATCACGAAACAGATACACACTTAAGAAGTTACACAATTCAATAGTTACATGGTTGCAATGGATAGATATTTATATGATTCTCACGTCACTATTTTTAAATAATATTAAACACTAGCAGCACCGTACCATTTCACCCGCGTCATTCCAGTTTTATAAGTCACAGGCTTAATATTAAATTAACTAGTCAACACAAAAATATATTTTAATACGGTCAATAGTTCCTGATATTAGCACACCCAAATAAATAACCTCTTCAGCTTCTTATCATTATTATAAAACTATAGAAGTGAAAATAATAATAAATATCTATAAAGACAACTTTACTTTGAGGAACACACATTTGCAGCGCTGCATGCAAGCAAGAGGTATTCTAGGAAGAGGTGGTGCCATGCATAGTGCATCACGCTACATCCTTTTTTGCAACGGAATTGGGCCGGCACGTCCGGGGAGGTAACTCTCGCTCACATAATACCAACATAAAGTGACATCTTCAGTGTCGCGTTTCGTGCAGTTTGTCAGTTGTCGGTGGCTCATTAAGGGGGGGGGGGCAACGAGTTAGCATATTAGTTACGTGGATGTTCACGTCGGTAGTCGTAAAATGGCTACGATTGCTCGTAGTAGACAAGTATAATGTATACAAGACGGTATTATGTAAGCTGAAGCTATCGTGCCGGCCCAACAAAGCTGCAATGCGCCATGCTCTCTACTCTCTCTGTATCAATTACGAAGATAACGCTAAATATAACATATAAGTACCTGGAATAAGTAGCTTTCAAATTATGTACTAGTTAAAACAAAATAAATTATAAATTTCATAATAATTAAAGAAAACCACGACAATTTCTTTCACAAGGCTCCAAATATTTTCACAAAACATAACTAAGAATACCCTCGATTAAGTCACCTTTCTCTCAATAAAAGGTTAATCCAAATCGGTAGACCCACACACCACATCGGTGCTATGATGCCAAGAACAAACATACATACACACTTACACATATTAAGCTTAAAACGTCCCTGTTCCCACGTTGGAGGTTAATAAACACAATTTAAACTTGATCACGTATCACAGCAAGACGCAGATCTGTCAAACACAAACATAAATATGACGATAATATAAAATTGGTGAACAAGCTGTAAATGTTTTAGAGATATAAATAGCGAGTTCGCCAATTTCCTCCCAGAACAAGTTAGGAGGAATTTCATTTCGATCAGTATTAGCTGGATACACTATTTAGGCTACGTCACGTAATACAGCATATGGGAATATGTCAACCGGATTCAGGACACGTCATCGCCGTATTTTTAGAGTTCCGCAATTCGACAATTTAACAAATAACACTATAAATCTTCAAACGAAACACGGCACGAAATCGACGCATTTTTTCGCCGTATTGTACACTGAAATATATTTCCTTTGCCAAATAAGCTTCTTTATACAGTTACGACTTACGTGTTGTAAAAAAATGAATACTGTTTAAATATACTGTACAAAAACATAGGAATATTTTATAATTTCATATTCGTTTAGATAGTGTCAACCTGGTTCGGTTTGACAAACAGTTTCTGATCCATAGTTTAAAACGTTTACACTTAGTGAAAAAAATAATGCATCCGGCCTTCTTGAGGACTTGGCCTCTAGCCTTTTTGGGAATGTACTGAACAGAGGTGCATGCAATATTCTCTTTATTCAAGTGGTCTGTTAGCATTAGTGACGTTCAAGGTCAGGTGATCCGGTCTCACAATTTCCTCACATGTAATTATTCCTCACATGCAATATTCGTTAATATCATATTATCACTAGTACTAGTAGAGGATATGGACCTGCATTTCACTTTCCTAAAATTGTTTAAGTAAGATGGTTAATTTATAAATGATCATCTGGAGCCAGGTGACATTATGACAGCCGTGTGGTTTCTGGCTCTGATTTATCTCGCATCATCGTATTAGACTGTTGTTCCCTTCCCTAGGGATAGAGAAACAAATCGAGACGAGATTACTTATGTTGGCACACAAATTTGTGACCCTGAATCCTCCATAATAGATTATCTTTACTAGTATCAATAGTCTTCGCAACCGGCGTGTTTGTACGAAGAGAGTTATGAAAGTGGAGGAGGCAAGGCAGGTATGTAAGGATCGTTACATGTGGCGCTCCGTTCTCTCTGTCTACCCCGTTAGGGAACTAGCGTGATCATGTGTTGTTATTGTTGTTATATCGATAGAGATAAAACACCATAGTAAAGTAGGTAGTTGCACTGTCAAGAACAGGACGCTATTAAAAGTTGCTAAAATTTATCCAGTATAAGTAAAATGTTAAGCAGTCTTGAATACAAAGTTATTATAAGCCTAGAGCTAAAATGTACGTGGGGTATTTTAACTACTTAGTGGAGTAATTAAATAAAATTTTGCTCAATTTTTTCTACGCTACTCTAAGTAGTTTTTGTAGTTCCCGTGGTTCTTCTGGTGTTGACTGTACCTCTCACTTGATAAATCCGAGAGCAGCGAGACAGATAGACTTTTGCATTTCATACATTTTGTGAGAGTCCCGTGCTCTATTGGAGGCAAGATAAAATGGAAAGAGACGCAACACGCGTGATATTTAACGTTGGTAGCAAGCTATAAATTGTTCAAAACCCTTTTACAGAACCCACAGTCGTGCTTGGCTATTTTTTCAACTACTGTATTTCATTGTGTGCTCAGCAGAGTCGCTCAGTTACGAGGGCGTCATAAAGAGACTGGTTGTAACTTTACTGCTCCAGGGTCCACTTAAAATATTTTATCGTGAAAAGCTTTGCAGTCCATATATCTTGTGATAATTTTTTTGTAAAAAAACAGTCTGTTTTCGGCCACTTATCCGAAAGCAAATGTAGGCGTTATACTTTATTACACTTTTGTGTTTTTTTATTTCATCTGACATTTTGCTAGAGATTGTGTGTCTTGATGTATACCAGGGTAATGGGCAGGCATAAAATGTTCATTTACCACCTTAACTTTTAGACAAAAATAAGTTAAACACAGCGTGACATTATGAAATATAAAACACACATTTCTAATTATCCATTGATAGTATAGCCTCGTCTTCCATGTCGTAAACGTATAAGAATGCGAGAGATTTGCCAATGGGTCACGTTTAGCACTTTTTTAAATATTTTATTGACAGAAATTTGTAACATATCATATTATTTACAATGTCAATCATTATTTGGAATATATCGAATCAATGTACTTGTGTGTTGAAGAGGATACAGATATATACCATAGATGGACCCATGTGCACAGGCTTATGACGCTAAACTTCTATTCCATGCTGGTACGGTTTTATCACACATTTACATCTTTCCCATTACTCTATTTATGCGAAGTCGGTACTAGTGGTTCTTATAATTGTAAAAACATTCACACAAAAAGCGTTTAAGTCCGATATTCCTTAATATCGGACTTAAACGCTTGTATAAAGTAAATCTCCCGAGAAACATTGGACTCTGTACCGAATCTTCTAAAACCGTACCCCGCTTGCCGCATTAAATCACAATGGATTTTTGGATAACTTACTGCCTCCTCCGAGACCAATTCTAATCGTGGGCTTACACATTCGCTATTACCACTAGCTTCGGTCGAGACGTTATTTCTTCAATGAATGGGCACTTCAGGTGCCGTTATATCAGTAGATCATTGGTTTATTATCATTGCAAGAATGTATTATGTAAACACTTTTTTTTTAATAATATTGCCTTTTCTTTTCGTAAATACATGAACAGCTCATATCACATTATATCACTGGGTAACCCTTATACTGTATATGTATATATATTTTCAGGCTTCCCACCATGGTTCAAGGCTTCTCGTGGCGGGGACGCTTATTCGCCTGGCGTACCTTGGCCGAAGCTGATTAAACAGAGTGGTCTGCTCCTTGTACCCCCAAGTCCTACAAGACAAAACTAAAGAGCAGGAGCATGAGAGGTTCTTCGTATCCCTCTAATAATAAGAAGAAGGGAGTAACGAACAGTAGGCGCTTTCGGGGTACAGAGCAGGAAGCGTGGATAGGAACCTCCCCACATTGCACAGTC
>JAFELO010000329.1:1561-31247 GCA_017140195.1 Eumaeus atala | reverse complement strand
GGGGGATGCGTCTCAGTTCCTTAGATGACTGGTTAGCCGTCGTGGTGCCCTAATGATTTGTATTTCAGTTCCGGGGAGTCTATGATGTGCCGGGAGCACCACACGCCGTAAATGTATTTCTCGTCAACAAAAAAGACGGATGTTGTCTTTCTGCCTATATAAATAAAATGATATAATGATAATAAGAGTTTATATATTACTAATACAATAAAATATTATCCAATCCAATGTAAACTGAAATATACATATTTATAGACATATCTCGTCTTCACTAACTGCGATAAACAAAATGTATCATTTAAATATGATAGGAAAAGTTTGTTCCATAATGACATATTGTAAAAACAGAGTGCGCAATATCATAATAAAATTAACACTTTATAAATTATTATAACAATTATATTGTACTATTATAATTTTATCTTATATGATCTAGTCCAATGTAATCTTATATGATCCAATCCAACAAAAGATGTAATTATAACACATTGGTGGATAAGATATATTACGTAAACATGAATTGGCTCATTCACATTGATTGTCGTACGTATTTGGCCGGAGTAATTAAACAGTGGTTTATTTTATCTAATTATATATAAGCTAAGTGATATTAGATAAGTTAATACACAATGAGTCCATTGTGCACACATGATTTTAAACATGCGCTCAGATATGTACCTGTGCATTTTATTCCAGAGTTTACTCTTATACAGGCTTAATTTAAATTAACACAACGCTTCTTGCAGGCAACCTCCATACACCGATCCCAACCACTTCAGATATACAATGCGAATGTGGAAGGATGTAGGTACCGGGGAAGACCAGGACTGATACACTATTGTGGTCAGATTATTAGGGTACTGTCCGAAGGTGGTGTCAAGAGTCTTCGCAACTGGCGTGATTGATAAGGGTTGTGATATGTGACACTCCGTTCTCTCTGCCTACACCATTAGGGAGCGGGCGTAAATATTTTTTGTGCGTTGTTGTGCTATGATTTCAGTGGTATATCTTCATAATAATAATAATAATAATAATAATATCTGTGGACTTATCACACCACGTTAATCTGGTCCTGGAATAGTTCCTCTAAGGACAAGTCATTTACTTTCCTTTCCTTTTTTTTACAAGTACAAGACAACGGAAATATAACTAATATTTTTGTAAATTTAAGATAGTTTATATGTTTACGATTTTTATATAATAAACATCCATGACCTTGAGCCGGCTGGCTCTTCTGTTGTCATCACTTTTATTATGTCAGCAAAACGTATAATTTAATTATTATTTTAGGTCCGATTGGCTCATGGCAATACAAACATATGATCTACCAGTCATAGGCTATTGATGCTACCGACGTCCATTAACATCCGCATAGATGTAATGCAGACATGTCGTCCTTCCTTCCACCTCCACTCTAATCGGCCATCGGTGACTTATAACCCACATGAAACGTGTCAACATGGCACTTTACGGCGGCATAATCAGTGAATGTTACATCCTCGGTCGTGCAGGCTTTTCCCTGCTGCTATCCGTTATGGCGCCTATTACTTACTAAATTTTTCTCTAATTGAACTGGAATGTCATTAAATGTTCCCGACGCAGCACCAGCGGTTCATGGAAGTCCGGATGCTTCAAAGTGGAAATGTAGTGAAGAATACTGAAATACAATACGTCTGCACATCAAGCGTATCAGATAAACATAGGAACTGTTTAATATGCATTCGTAACAATTTCCCAATTCTGGACGACTGCTAAGTGTTATTCAGTTTTAAATTCTTCAGGAGTTGAAGCTGTTGGGTTGGCAGTCGTTAAGTTTACCCACATTCAGTGCTCTTTACTCATTCAAAACGCGTGGAGTATCAGCAGCTCATGTCGTGCGCTACGCCACTACATTTACACAATATTTAAGCAGAGATTATAGTATAACACATAGAACTGTAAAACCAGCGCCTGGAAGCTTATCTGAGCCGGAAACAGATTCAATCGTACAGAATCACAGGGTGTGTCATGACATGAGCATCTGCTCACATCTGCACATCTGTGCACCTTTAAGTGATGTTTCTAGTGAAGAACGCGATCGGTTTTTTATGCCAACGGACTTCCCGTTGGCGTAAAAAACAAGCTGACGGATACACTGATGGTAAGTAGCGTCGCCTATAGACACCAAAGCTGGAAATGGTGCGTTACAGACCCGAGGCCAGGATGTTCAGCCTGTTACGTAAGTAAATTTACCGGCTACCCCATCCTCCAGCTGGCATACGACATTGACAAGCACTGTCATTGTGTGGAGGTAAGAAGTGGTATCTGTGGAATAGGTAGTTGCAAGACGCTACTGTCTACTCAGCAACGGTGCCGTTAATAGAGACAGATTATCCATCGCTCGCCTTTTACGAGCTGCCTGGTAGATAAATAGTTACCATATTATTGTATGTCAACACGGGAACAACGGGTGTAAAAATTTCGATATTTTTCATCTGAAAACATCAAATTTATGTAATGGTACAAGAGGTTAACATGTCAGTTCTTGTTTTGGTGATGTATTTGTAAAGACAATCCACTGACGTCCTGTATCTCAGCGGATACGTAGTTCTCAAAGTGCCTATACAAAGTAAAATTGTAGGTATTAAATCCAATATAAATAATAATAAAAAAATGGAAGAGGTAGTGCCATGATGCATAGGAGGAGGTAGTGCAATGCATGGTGCATGACAATTGCAATTGACAATTGAATTGCTCACATAATACCGCCGTAAAGTGACATCTTCAGTGTCGCATTTCGTGTTCGGTTTGTGAGTAGCGGGTGGCCCATTAAGGGGTGGGGGGGTAGGTAGTCGTATAAAGGCTCCGGTTGCTCGTTTTCCCCCTATTCCATTATATATATTCCATATATATATAGCTTATTAACACATATGCTATCAAGCACGTTTAATTGCAAGTGATATACATCTCTTTTACGCATGATATTCAGCTATGTTACATTATGAAGTTAAGTTGAAGTTAGTCTTCAAAGTAAATGTGAATAATCTACTAACCCACTCTGGTGATGTTAAATTTCCAAAGTACAAAATCATGTATGGTTTGGTGTGTGCTGCTGTGCATGTTTTTTATTTTCAGATATAAATAAAAAAAATAGAAGAGAGAAATTGCCATATTTAAGACAGACACAAAGAGGATATACAGGTTGCCACACCAAGCTCCGATTAACTCTGTGGCGTATCGAAGCTTATAGTAAAGTAAAAGAGTGCCTGCTTCATGCAACACGTGCACTAAGTATTACTGTTTACCGTGTTTTAATGAAGAACATTCATAATCAATGTGATTACATTGATTATGAATGCCTTTAAAACTTGTAATTCACCGGCTTTTACCTTTCTATAATTAATAAAAAGAATTCAACATTTATATCGACTTGTTTTTCTTCCCATCACTACAATGGTGGCGTTTCTGGTGCAGCGAGAGGTCAAATTATACTCACTTTTGCTTTTTTTTAAACCTGCACTGTTCATTCAATTTAAAAACGCAGCTACTTACTACTTAATACTCAACTTTATGTTCATATATTTAGAACAATGATATTTATGGATGTGTATGTACCCCACGACGTTCTGAAAAAAAATCACTTAGGGCTTATATGACCCCGCAACGCACTAGCTGAAAGTTACTCGCAAACAGTGCCGCAGCAATCTTGTGAAGCGAAGTATTCGTGACCATAATAGTTGTTACAGGTATCAACGATGCACACATACGTGCTGCTGCGCCGAACGCCACTTTTGTTTCCTGGCTTGAGGCAAATAGCGAAGAAATACATCAGGCAATGTCTCATCGGCATGTAGAAGAGTACCCAGATCTCCCTTTTAGAATATTACTCTGGGTTCGACGCAACGACGCCGGTTATTTAATCCTTTATCTGTGATTTGTCTGTGGAGGAGTTTGCACCAAACCGAGGGCCACGTCAGGAACTAAGGCGGCACTGAGCAACCGAGTTACTAAAACAAAATCAAATTCGGTAAGGCGCAGATGTCAACCAATATCAACACCCACCTCGGTGTTTCTATATCGACGATAGTGTGTTCGTTACCATACATTCTCAGCCGACAGGCAAGCTGGATACGGACATGCAACGGCCTTTCCGGTTTGTATGCGTCCTGCCCACCTGATAACATGAACATTGGTTACCAAGCAGATCGTGCTGCACAAGTACCAGCTGCAGCACAATTTGTGGTGCCGTAGCGAGGAGAGTGGAGCCCTGGTACCTGCGCCGTTTTCTCTGCACGTGAGCAATGGTTCAATCCGTGGTAAAGGGCAGAGAGCGGGACGAGCCTAACGACAATGAATTGCGGGATGCTTGTCAGGCTCTAACATGCAGAGGACGGATTGTCCTGCATGTATATGTGTGACGTAAGAAACGACGACGATAGCTGCGTGATGCGTATGTACTTGGTGTAACAGATGCTTATAGTATCTATCAAGGGTTAGCCATGTCTGAAAAACGATGTAACATTCTAGGCCTTAAAAGAGATGTGAGCAATGGTGCAATGGTGCTCTATTAAAAAAAATATGAAGATGCAAGCCAACATCTCTCCACAGTGCCAAAGGGTCAAATTATTCGGTAGTAACGTGGTCGTCAATGAATTGAATCGCTGTACGTTGAATGCGGTCGAATAAAGTGAGGTACTCCGACACGAAAGGTGAGAGCAGTACTCCGTACATGGAGAGACCTACACCTTGTAAATGGAACATTCCGAAAATAGTCAGTTTCAGCTTATAAAAATGAAAAAAACACACGTTCATTCGCCACCCGCAGATGAAACGCGCGGTTCACAAACGTTGCTTTGGCACGCACTCGTCGTTCACTCTGCGTAATTTCTGTACGCACACGGCTGTCACGTGACGTCGTTCACACGCTTCTTGAGAATGTCTCGTACATGTTGTAATATATGGTTGGCCATGAATGATATTATGACTGTAAGACTCCTTCAGATAGTTGCGTAAAATACTGATGTCCATGAAGATTTAAATAAATTGAATTGAAGATAAAACTCCCATTCAGAACAGTACACGTCAAATTTAAACGCGCTTTCGTTTAAAAGGCTTTAAATTTCTCCAGAGACACTTCGTATTTCTGACTTTTTCTCGATACGTTAAAGTGGATAAAGTCATGTTATTGGGTACATTTTCTGCATAGATTCGAGAAATAATAATTTGGATTCTATTTATATCATATTACAATATTTCATAAATACGAGTAACTCATGTACTGTATCATAATATTATGCTCCCCCTGATGTATAATGTAATATTTATTAAGTATTACGTATTGTTACATAATGGTGAATGGCTTGCCTCTAACCCGTGAGTAGAACTCTGCAAAAACTAATAATGATGAGTTATGGCTATAGCAAAGTAGCCTTTAGACTACCCCGTGGCCTACTGTTACGCTTGTTCAAGCTTAGTCGTGATGTCCTGGGTTTGACTCCAGGGTCTACTCGTTATTGGAATTTTTCAATTTCTAATAACATTCGGAATTCAGGAAGTTGACGGTGTTACATCCCCGTGCCGCGGAGAGCACGATCAGCCGAGGAGTGCACTTGTGCCTGCGCACACACTTGTGCATTATAATGTGTACTGCGCAGTTGATTATTCTCTATAGAGATGGTCGCCGTATTCAGCTAGGACGCCACTCTCATAGCTAAGTGCATCAATTAAAAAATAAGACGAGTGCTTTAGACCACATGACCAAACTAAAATTTATATATTTATGTCAAAAATACCTGGCTATGAAGGAAAGAAAGAAATAAAATGTTCTCACAACTTTCCTTCTACTATTTCCTACAGTAAAAGACGAAACTTAACTCCCAGTCTCTTTTTAAATTCACTAACATATAGCTTCCTCTCAGCTACCGTGGGCTTGTTTGCGTAACGCTCTCGTCACGCATATACAACCGTGATTGGCGTTAGGTGATAACTTCGTTGTCGCGTGTCGTGCGGCTTGTGAATATCGGCGGGGGGAGAAAGGAGGGTAAACCATTATTCACGGGCTATATTCTATTGAAAAAAAAAGTTAATAAAAAGTACCCAATTATTGTCGTGTTGCCTTTCTTACTTTTGCCGCCCCAATATGCTACCCGAAACTCACCAGTCGCACAAAAAGCGACAGTATACTTGTCGTTTCGCAAATATCATGTGCGCTATCGTGTGCACCATTTGTGAACCATCAACAATTTTTTCCTACGTGTGGATCCAATAATACCCTTGGTGACTGTGAATAATTTACGTGTGATACCCCCTTACTGTTGTATTTCACTCATCCGACCGGTATCTCGCCGTTGTTATTTTCACGTTCAGCTAATGGCCTACATCTGTTTTCATTGGGTTGACGTTTTGAAGTACGGCCACAAGTTTCGTAGTATTTTTATAAATCATTTTCTGCGAATAATGAGCTTTGCGTATATAACGTGTAGGTGCGTACACAATGAACGCATGAGGGTTCGTGCGGATTTAAATATAAAATTAGGAGTTTTAATATTATATTTATATTATGATTCTAAATTTGTTATGTATCAATTTGCAATTTATTTCCTAATGCTTGTACAAGCGAATGTCTTCATTATGCTATTGAAATGTGAAAATATCCTAGTGTTTATAGTATATTATTTCTATACAGGTGTAATTAAATAGTGAAGTTATTATTCTTAACTTGCACTATTTAAATACATCTGTGAAACCAAAATTTATAGCAAAAAAGGGTCCCCCCTTTCTCCTTCTCTATCCAAAAATGAAAACCAAATGAAAGTTCATTTTGTAGATTTTAATAAAATTGATCACCTAGAGATAGAAAAATTTAGGGGACTATGTTTTTTAATATTACAAGCGATCCGCTCCGGTTTCGCTCGTGAATTGATTATAGACTAAAATTTATAGGTGTAAACCGCATGAATGTTCGGAAAATTTTCATAAAATCGATCGTATACACACTAAAGTTTTAATTAATTTGTTTTATAATAAGTCTTAATGTATAGATAAGATATAGATTTTCCAAATACCCCAAGGGGGACTAAAATAGAAACCACAGAAAACAACCCTAAGTATATGTATATAAAGAGTGATATAAAGTTTAATTTCAAGTTGCCCGCAACGAGAAAGTTTATTATGTAATATGAAAGTACATTATGTAAAATTCAATTTATCTTCGGACTTCTGAATGTATTCCTAAATATTAAACTTGGTGGATCCAAGTGATGTTCCGTTTTATTAAAATTTCTACGTTTCGGTTTGCCCTTAATTGAAATCAAATTTCGACAGTGACAGCTGCCAGGCAAGTAGCGTTTTCTAACATTGGTATTATTTTAATTTTTTGTTAGGTTATGGCTTGCACAAGGTTACGTTCATGGATTAAGATTTTTACAACCGTAAAGTACATCGACATGTAAAATTTTAGAACTATGGCCATATAAGTTTCGAATGCTTTTCTCTTGCGGTACACATACTATATACCTCTTACCTATACTGCACAGGGACAAAAGTTCGAAATTTTGGCATTGGTCGAGGAAAAATATCAACTCATTAACGACACATGTGAATCAGCTGGTCTTGATTAAAACACTTTACTTCCACCTGGTACAAATTAGTCAAAAGCGCAGGTGCCACGAACGAAGCTTATATAATTATTTTTCCGTTCTTATTACCATACAGAATTTTAATTATAACATTAAATGAACACATTAGAATGGGTTTAAGGGTTTGAAACAAGACTCGTAAAAGCCATTCAATACATTATTCTATCAATTAATTAATGACTTATACATTATTTTTATATAAGCATATAATTTTTCGAACTAATGTCTGAAACTACTGTATTATACTGTAATGTATCCCAGATTTGTAACTTTTTCTAACATAAACAGGCTATTACATCATACAATATGTACGTCAGCTAGTCCATACTAGTATTATAAAGAGCAACATCTGATTGTTTCTTTGCAATGAATAAGCTCCGAAACTACTAGCCCGATTTCAAAAATTCACCTACCATTAGAATTCTACGTTATCAGGAATGAACACAGGCTACATGACACTTTCTAAAAATTTTTGATAATTATGAAAACTTCGACAGGGTAATCAAAATATGAAAAACAAATCAAAATATATCCTTATCCCGACAGACGTAGTTCTGGATTTGTTGCCATTGTAACGTGCAATGTTTACGAGGCCAAAATAAATATTCATAATGTTTATATTTTTGTAAATCAATGAGTTTTTGCCGTGGGTGCTTTATAACATAGAGGCAGTATGGGTTATAAACACAATCATTAAGAATTGGTCACATATTCATTACCACCAGTGTCTCTTGCGTCACTGCTATACATACATTTAAGAACATACATACATTTAAGAACAGAAACATCATTTAATCATCATAATTACTACAAATAATTGTTTTTATAGGAACAGAACGTGCCATGCTGCATTGCAGCTGAATTGTACCGGCACTATGGGGGAGCAACATGTCACCGATATGTTAACGCCGTAAAGTAACAGCTATTCTGTCGCTATGACAATGCCCAGCTCCCTAATGGGCCCATTAGGGAGATGGGACGAAAGAGAGTAGCTTGTCGTATGTGCAAATAATGGGCCCGGTAATGTTTGCCGGTAAGCTAGCATTGGGTAGCTAGTGCCCAGAGACGGCAGATTTTTTCCGCTCATTCTAGCGATGGATAACGCTTCTCTTCGTCTTATCCCACTTGGAGCGTATCATAAAATGCATACTTGCGCTGTTCGTGCCGTTGTTACGTGCGCAGAATTTGGCACTAAGAAGTGGCTCACAAGTTCTACATTTACAAACTAACTAACTGGCTGACCAAAATATGTAGAGTAGATTATATTGGTCAACCTAGTCTAGTTCTGTACCAATCTAAATGTATTTTAGTACGAATTTCGTATCAATTCCAGGATCATGTAACATAATTTCAGAGAAGTATCATCCTTTCCGGAAAATATTGGTATTTTTTTACGACAGTTACACTTGTTGCAGAAGTTCGTCGAGCAAATTTATCGTTATAGTGTTGTACGTTTAGAGATGTCCCACTACTGTTTCTACACCTGCCTCGTGTTATATGTCCAGCTGCTGATCGTAACTTCAAGTTTGAGTGCCGGGTTCCATTGTGTTATTAGATATTTCTATACTTATAATATACCGAATTCAGAGTGTTATAACCCCGTAGAGGAAAAAAAGAGTGGACTTGTTTCTGAGCACGTGCTCATGTGCTCAGAAACGAGTCCACTCCTTTTGTATATGTATGTACATGTCATCTATAACATAATACGTCCTGTGCACTTGGCTAGTATTTATATAAAAATGATCTTATTGATTAGAGTATCTTCGTCTTCTATTTGATCGATAGATCGCTTTGATCGAACTGTCATAAAGTGTCAAGACAGATTTTAAAGCAAGGAACAACGCTTGGAAGGCAACTTGCCTGCATTATGTGTATACAGGTGTTTGTTGGCATTGGTAGTCTTCATGATTCACAGACTGCTCGTTTGGTCTTGCATCTTATGAAAAAATACAGGAATAACATTTGTCACCGGCTATACATTAGGCCTATGTCCTGTAGTGGGCCGATAAGGGCTGATAATTATGATGATACATTCGAAGGTCGTTGTCTTCTCCTGTCGTTAGGTTCGAAACATCTCCAAACATATCTGGGAGATGTGTGTTGTGTTGCCATTACATTATATATGTTCCAAGATTTGTTGGAAGAAGTAGTGTGAGTCATTGCTGTTGCGCTGTCAAATTGTGTGCGTGGCCGGGACGGTACCTCTCGATGGTATAATATCAGTCTGCAGTGACGGTAATTTTGTCGCGTTTTACACAGCTAGATTAACCGGAGCCTACTTATGGATATACACGCCCATGATTAATATCCGCATACTTACTTAGCGTACCCTTCTTCTTCCCCTTCAATGGGCAACTGGCTACTCACAAATTGAACGGTGCACGACACTGAAGTTGTCCTTGTACGGCGGTATTAAATGAGCGAGAGGTACCTCTCCGGTCGTGCTGGCCTAACACCACTGTAATGTATCATGGCGTTACCTCTATACATTACATAACAGGTAAGTAATGGGCGTCGGTAGTCACGAAAAGGCTTTGAGTGATTACACCTTTATACTAAGAAAAGCTTCCTTGTTCCATTATCGCGGCCATTTAAGTAATATATTTAAGTACCTGTAAATTTCCTTTTGTTTGTGGCTGAATGGGCGAAACTTTAAATGAACTGTCGGCAGGACCATTTCAATTTAAAACTCTTAAATGAAAATCAAAACTTTATTTCCATACAAACAAGGAACAATATGAATTACATCCATTAACGAACAGCATCTTATACCTGAAGCCTTTCCTTGAGAGATGTTCTTTCAATAGATTTTTTATTTATTTGCCGAAAGGAGGCTTTTGGAATATAAAAATTGAAGACCGAGAGGTGTATCCTGTAGTCGATGAATCTGAAACACTTTTCTAAACACCCGCATTATTATTTTCATGCAAATGCGTTGCCCCCGTTCCAATGGGCTATATGACCATGATCCTAACAGTTTAAACACCGAAAATATGTAATAACATAATAACAGTGTGATTGGTATAGTACAAAAGTAAAAAATGTGCATTGTGTATGTGTACCAATCAACACAGGTGCGAGATCAGACCAAGCAAAATTTACACCAAATTGAGTTTACTTCATTACATCCTTTACAGTATCCTCCATATATTATGGAACTGTCCATATTTTTATAATTATAGACACATGACAATATTTATTACATAATATTCATCAACGTCATCATCAGCCGGACGACGTCCTATGCCGGACATAAGATCCTTCCCCACTGATGACCATAGGTCACAGTCAAATATTCATCAAAACCGGGCAAAATTGATGAATCTAAAAACTGATATTTACAATGCCATACAAATTTATTAAAAAAAAATACAAAGGCACAAAAAGAAATACCTAACACTGAATTCTTAGACAGATGCTCAACGCAGGCAATGTTGGGTTCTGAAGATTTTTTATTAAGTACGTATTGTCGGTAAGGAACGGATATAACTGTGCCCGGCCAATTTGTCTTTTTATGACATTGATTTCCCGAAAAAATACATTTTCAATTTTTTTTTTTTTATATAATGGAGAAGAGTACATTCTTTTGTTTTCAATGGACCAACGGAGACTCACCGAGGGAAACACAATTGCATTTTATATTATAGAATAAGGGTGCAAACTAGCAATCTGGGCCTTTTTAAGACTATCGACGCCCATGAACATCCACTTGAGTAGTATACGGATGCGTTGTAGTCCTTCCCCCCAATGGGTCATTGGTTACTCGAAACCGCACGAAACTCGACACTGAAGACATCACTTTACGGCGGCTTTGTGTGAGCGGGAGGTATCTCTCCGGAAGTGCCGGCCAAATTCCGTTGCGCAGGATGATATAGTGACCTGCACTACGCATGGCACTACCTCTTCCTAGATGCATACTGTCACTTTAAGGCTATGTCGTGCGAGCGAGAGGTACTTCCCCGGTTGTGTAGAAATATTTATTTATTTTGACCAATTAGTCACGTGTTCTATAACAAAGGTGGTATATATATATATCACGTTTTACTTGCATCCGTCACTTGCCGCGACCCGTTAGTCGCACAGAACCATTTCTCATACCGGACCTTCTAAACTTTTCATTAAAAAAATATTCCTATTTATTAAAAAAAAATTGCACAATAATATGTCAGGAGTAAGAATAGTCACAGGAATATAAGGTAGAAGGAGCATTGGTAAAAAATATACAGCACAACACAGTATGATTGTGATACAAGATAAATAAAAGCGCTCGGCGAATATGTGATGGTGATATGGTTGGAATAAGGCACCTGGTTATAAAAGGCTTTTTTACATCACATATGTGAAGTGCACCGTATACTGCTGCGTTATTTCAAAGCCTGCATTTGATGATGCTCGTAGCTCGGCTTTGTGAAAATATTATTGAAACAGGAACTTTTTTGTTACGGTTTTGTGTACAATTGAATATTTAGATATGTTTAAACATCACACGCTACTATCTTACATCGTATTTTGCAGATAAACTACACTCCGCATGAGTATACAATTTTGCTAAGTTTATTTTTATTTTTTTAAACTAATAACTTTTTTAAGACTACGGAAGTAAGAAGGACAGATTAAGCGGTACGTTGGATAGGCGACATCATATCCCTTGCCATGAAAATGTAAATGAGCAGTTGCAGCGTTTTGATGACTTGACAGCAACCGATATTCGTGTATGATCCGCTGTTATGGATATTATCATAATGATATTATAAAAATAACTGATCAATCAAATTCGTTGCGAATAATTTTGTGTACACAGAAAAATAACCAACGCAGGTATTGCCTCCTTTTCTTTATATTACCCTAATACCCTTTCATTGAGTGAGCATAGTCATCGCTTTTATCATAATGTTATGGGAACTGAAGGTGACTTCCCGGCCGTTCAGGGTCAATTCAGATATGCACTACCTCTTAATACGTTTGTAATTAATAGGAAAAAAAGAAATGATTACTAGGACTTTATAACATATATTTATCAATTTATATGTAAAGTAATACTACATTAGTAGTACTACTTCTAAGATACAAGAGTCTTACGTGAGCCATTTATTATATGGTGGGTAAAATTACCTACGTTAAAAATATTATTTAAATATTTAAAATGACCAGACAAATTTCACACCAAATGACTACATTAATATGAAACTCGATTGTTTCTTTTCAATTAAAGCGTAGGACGTTACGGTATGAGTATTAAAATTAAATAATGTCCACCCGTCAAGAGCATGCCTCATCCAACAAATTATACAGAACTTGGCGCTACCTGCCTCATGCCCAACCTGCTCTTGAAAAACTGACCGGAAATTACGAGTGCGGCTGGAATCGTGCAAACTGTTTGTGTGAATTGAATGTAAAAATATTAAAGCGGTTTAGCTTCAATATTATTTTACATCTATTTAACTTGCGCAATTTGTACGTGTGGACCACAATTATTTTTTCCCGTTTCCGGTATATTTTATTCCGGTATGACTTGATATACTAATAATAAAAATGTCTATGCAGCGAAACACAAACAAAATACATGTAGACATAGAGAGACCTCTCAGTGAGTAATAATTATTGTGTGTGTGTCGCGTCCGTGTGTGTGAGTTCGCGCGCGAATGAGAGTGCGTGTGTATTTATGTGCGTCTATGCATACGTGTGTGTGCGCGTGTGTGTATTCGCGCGGGTGTGCAGAGAAATAATATTCTAGATATTTAATCTGTCACCAGGATTTCTGTAGAAGGAAACTCTCTGTTAACCTTTTGTTAGTTATAATAGTTTCCAAGAACATAGTATACCACGTGTACATTTTACTCCTCGTTACACTCCTCAAGTAAATACTTAAGAACGTTAAACAGAACAATTTTAACTTGCATTTCAACACTTGTTGATGCATTGTCTATGTGCATTATTTTGGAGATGTTCATCTGTATTACATCTTTAAAATATGATGAAAAAAATAAGTATTAGAGTGTCCTATAGTTTCGTATTTACTTAGTAGCTGTGAGTAATTTTCATGTTATTATGATTGTAGTTATGTCCGTAAGAGATGAATGTACGGATGCAGTATATGTGGCATACAGTGAACAAATTTAACTTTTTATAATGTTATTTTGGGATAATTGAAGTAACAAATTCTCATACGGGCTGTAATATTAAAAATTTTTTTCTTTTGAATTCGTTACCAGTTGCTTATATTTGAGTTGTGTTCTATAGGTTTTAGTAGTTTTTAAATTTTGCAAGGAGTAGCAAAATTTTGCCTAACCGGGCGGGTGGGGTATTGTAGCAATCAATATATTTTTGATACTTAAATATTTTATAAAAAAAGTATATCGGTCATCTTTGACCGTTAGACTGAGGGTGTGCTCTGTGTCGTAGAATTGTCACTCTTATCCTTTTCACTACGAGGCGGACGGAGTTATTTAAAAAAAAAAAATATTAAATAGTTTTTTCTTTTCCGCCCGGGAGACTATATTTTCGTGTCACGATGCACGAAATATTTTATATGATAGGAGCACTACTACTTTTTCCTTCTCTTTTGATTAATTTGAGATTTAGTGTGAAGATATGATGTCACTATAGTCATCCACTATTGAAGCTGACGATTGAAGAACAATCAGTCTGCTGCTTAGGAAATTGAATAATAATTACATAAAGAAAGGAGCATCCAGCTGCAGGGAGTCTCGGACAACGGTCAGATAAGATTTCATTCCCTCGCTTTTTACTTAGTCTTGTTAGAAACTATTAACACCATAGCCTTTTCCTTGTATTACTTTAAGATTGTTCTGGATTGTGAATGTGGAAAAACCATCATTGAATAAATGTATCCAAAAGTCTAACTAAACCTTTAATATCATTTAACCTCCCCCAATTGTTAACCCTTTGTGTTAACTTTTACAGAAATATAAATTGAATTGTAACAGTCTAACAGTGATAAAGGCTAGTTCCAAAAGCAGGATATGTCAATGTCCAAAAATTTAAAAGAACAGTGTTAATATTCCATTGCACCTGATGCCGATGTAACCCCCAGAGACCATGACTGTGGCAATCGAACACTAGATAAAGTAGTTTTGGTCAGTCAACCCGATGTATCCCGGAAGCTGAAAACGTCATCAAATCTTTGGCAGAGTTTGTGCCACACATGGTGCATGACACTACACCCTCTTATGTGACGGTAGTGGGCCGGCACGACCTAGGAGGTACCTGTCACTTACATAATACCGCCATAAAGTGACATCTTCAGCGTCACGTTTCGTGTGGCTATTATATTATATATAGTATAAATAGCCCCATTGGGGGGAGATGAAGCGCTTCGGCATAGTAATCGATTGGATGTGCATGGGCGTCGGTAGTCGTAAAAAGGCTCCGATTGCTCGTTTGCCCCTAAATACTTTAAGAAAACCTCATCAAAGCGATAATATTTGTAATGTCACTGAATACCGCTATAAACGATAAAACTAAAGTATGTATTAATAAGGCCAGAATAATACTTTTTGGCGAAGCTTAATAACTCTGGAACCGATTAATGTTTGAGCGTTCCACAAAATAATTAAGTTAACACAGTAGACGCATGCAATATCCATATAGCAGAGCCAAGATTACACTAAGACAAAAGGACCTATTACCTCGATATCTAAAATTGGCACTTATTGTTATTGATTTAGCTGATAAATTGAGATACTATTACAATGAATTTAGTACAAATAGATTTTGGATACAAGCTGCATTCTAATGTTTGTCATTGAACAGTGAGTACGTACTTGAGGGTTTGATATAACATGTACATTGCAAAGGCACTGAGCGAATACAAACATGGAGCAAATGCTTTCCATCTTTGGCATACGATTATAATCACATCAGGTGTGTGATTATAAAAGCCGAATGATAACTAGCCGAAACAACGAGCTTAAGAAAGAAAAATGCAAACAAAACTTATTACATTATGTTCTATCATCTTTTTGAAAATAGAACGCCAAATTTGAATTTATTCGAACTAATAGAATTTGTGTGAGGCGACCTAGAACTCTTCCTATCGTAAATTTTCTCAACAATGGAAAGAATCGAAGATCGTGTATAAAGTTTTACGTTTTAAAAGGGAAAATGGCCACCCAGATTAAGGTCAAGCTAGACCGCGATTTAGGTAACACTGATCCTGCATTGAATACAATTAACACCTGGGAAACTGATTTTAAACGCTGGAGGAAGAGCTGTGAAGACGCCAACAGGTCTGGCCGTCGAAATGAAGTCACGGAACGTGATCAAAAGATTCAAAAATTATTTTGAACAATTCGCGCTTAAAATTTGTGCAGATGGCAGAGACCATCATTTTCTCTGAAAGTGTTTTTAACATTTTAGACCATCATTTGCGAATGAAAAAGCTTTGCGATAGGTGCCGCGTTTCACTGTTAACCAAAAGCAACGTCGAGTGGACGATTCGTCTGAGTGTTTGGCGCTGTTTAAGCGTGATACATACGAGTTTTTGCGGCATTATGTGACAGTATATGAAAAACGGATACATCATCATACTCTTGAAATAAAAGAATAATCAAAGCAGTGGAGCGGACAACCTGCGCCGAAGGAAGCAAAAACGGCTTCTTCGGCCGGCAAAGTCATGACAACTGTTTTATGGGATGCTCGGGGGATTATTTTAGTGGATTATTGGCAAACAGGAAAACCTATAAATGGAGATTCTTATGCAATGTTGCAGCAAAAATTTTGTGTAAAAATCCATGAGAAACGGCCTCATTTAGCCAAAAGGAACGTTTTATTCCACCACGACAACAAACCTGTGCACTCGTCAAGGGTTACAGTGGCCGAACTTAATGAATTGCGGTTCGAATTGTTACCGCGTCCCCACTATTCTTTAGATCTGACCCCATGCGACTTCCACTTACTTCCGAATCCCAAAGAAAAGATTTTCATTAAATGGCAAAGTCATAGACGCCGTTGACGAGTATTTTGAGGGGCTAGATAATATTTTATCGAACTGGTGTAACATCATTGGAGCAGCGCTGAGGTAAATGCACCGAGGTAGAAGGAAGCTATGTTGAAAAATGAAAGTGTTCCTAAATAGATTATTAAAGTTTTTTTTTGTCGTTCCGGATACTTATCAATCACCCTTCGTAAATACGTTTTATTTTCCACTGTTTTCTACCTTATGCATTTTATTTCCTTCTGCATGTAGTGATAACCGGCCTCCGCCGACATGGACACTGCTTCTCTTTACGCTGACTCTGCGACGCTCACCGCTACACAACTTGAAAACCAATGGATAAGCCATTGTCATGTCACGTACATGATGAGGAGTAAAAGTCATGTCTTATTTGGAAGACGACCTCCGCGATGGATGAGTGTAGCAGCAGATCGGTCATCATGGCGTTCATTGTAGGAGGTCTATGTCCGGCAGTGGACCGATAAGGGCTGACAATGATGATGTCTTATTTTGGTACGTACTTTATGACATTGCGAAGTTTCACTAAAATATATAAAATAATAAATTATTGCAGTTTATGGTGGTAATATTATATGTGGCTTTTATCTTTATCATAATAGATTTGCGTTCCAAGTAGTTAGGGAGTTTCTAGTATCCTAGTGGTAAAGAGTAAGGATAAAGAAGAAGCACGCTTGTATAACTTAACATTGCACCGTTATGGTCGTATGGGCAAACCGAAATTAAACGCGTTTTAAACCGGGTTTACTGTCAGATGTACACATCAACTTAGATGCTGTCTACGATTGCCTGAATACATACATTGAAAATGGAACGTATGAAACTCAAAGAAGTAAGAGAGAAACTTGCTACCCAGCTTATGTACCTACAAAACAACGCACTAACTACATCGTATCGGGGACTTTTTATCTCTGCGGCTATTAAACTTGTTTCTGGCTATCAAATACACCTAGATATCACCTTCTTTCTTAATATTTAATTAAGTTATATAATAACAAATAATTAGAAATTGATTAGGTATCTAAGAGACTTTAGGAGACTTGACGATGGTCATGAAGACTACATAGGTAAATAGAGAAGCAGCAAATATTATGAGAATGAAGCAATAGAACGCAGCGCACTAAATAGGTACTGGATATATTCATGGTACACTCACTCGTGACTCTGTTTTTTGCCGCTCTGGATAAAGAGAGTTACTCGCTTAATGGGTACAGCACAGGTCAAGAAACAGTTTTTTTATATAGCATAGGGCGACAAACGAGCAACCAGAACCTCTCTACGAGTACCGGCGCCCATGTACATCAGCATAACCAATATGCGTTGCCCTACTTTTCATCTTCCCCCAATGGGTACTCACAAACCGCACGAAACGCGACACCGTAGATGTCACTTTACGACGGTATCAAGTGAGCGAGAGACCGATTGTGCCGACCCAATTCCGCTGCAATGCAGCATGGAATTATATCTTACAAAATTCTGTGAAAAAAATTACCATAAAAATTTCCAATTATGCGATTCAACTGAGCAATTGTGATTTTTTTACAACCAGAATGGGGAATACCATCGATTTTTTTTTTGACTTTGACGGCCTCCTAAAATAGTGGAGTTCCGAGGACAAGGGATATGAGAATTAAGCATTTTGGCAACTCAAGGTGTATTAATACAATATAAAGCATTCCTCGCGTTTTAAAAAGTCATAAGAAAAATTTAAGATTTATAGTTTATTCTCAATTCATTTCGGGCTTCTTTTAAAGTAGGTTAAATAATACTTATACGAAGAAGCCTCTCGAACGAACTCGCCAATATTATCACGCTTTTCAGAAACGCTACGCGTGCCAAATATGCCCACATAAATTATTGTTGTTTGACGCATTATGGCGAAATCTATTACAACAATATTAAGTGCATGCTTATACCTTTAATAGATTGTTCGGGACAAAAAGGAATGTTTTAATACCATAGAAGCTTTTATTTGCATTGTCTCACTATGGCTATTGTTTCCTTTATTAGAGTTTTATTGACAGGCAAATGCTCAAATTTACTGCTATCAAACCTGAATAGGATGAAAAGCCTGGTCAAGTTTTTTATTACATTTTTATTTTACAATTATTGGAGAAACAAACAGTATTTGTACAAAATATCTTATAATCGTTTTTTTTTTGTGATAGACCAGCAAAGCATTCTCTAACAATTAAAACAACAAGAATGAAAGAAAGAAAGAATTAAATCATATTGCAATTTTTTAGCTACGCTGATAATCAAAATAAAATATTTAGAAAGAAAGAAAGAAAGAAATTTCATTTGCTCGCCATACTTTACATGCTTTACATTACTTTAAACATAGTGAAAGGATCGTGAAACAAATCGAATTCAGTTTTACATTTATTGGTAAATTGGCGACATTTTCGTACAGATAGTGTAAAAATGAGTTTCCCACACATATATTTCTTACAATGGTCATATACAATGAAAGATGCTTGCTACGGGAACTTTGACAAGGAAAATTAAAACCAATCTGGCTATGTAAAAAATGCAAATTAATTGTGTTCCACATAATTTTAAATAGACAAATGAGATCTCTTTCACAACGACGCTGTATCAAAGAAATTAACTCCCAGATGAAGGATGCTTAAACCCCATGTGTTTCAAAAATATTTTAAGCACAAACTCGATAGCGCTATAATATTTTTTTCATAAGGGTTCCAGACAGTGGACGCATATTCTAAGACTGATCGAACGAAAGCATTAAACAATAACACGTGTGTAAAATGTTTCCAGAAATGTATGCTTACTCTTAGACATGTTCGCGTAGCGGGAAATTGTAACTAAACAGGCCTTCCAAACTATATAGGCATTTAAAGTCAATAGTGATTATAATGTAATCAGAATAAATTTAGTTAGGTTTTAGGTTGAGTGTAGTGAATCATTTCTTCCGGCCAAATTTTGGCAAGGGTGGCCGATTGCTATAAAAGTTTACAAGCTATTGCAATAACGTAAGGCGCTCTCTGTATATATATATATATATATATATATATATATATATATATATAACTTAAGGTAATATCCAACTTCAAAAGGACGAAAATGTGGTAATCACGATTGACTTAGTGTTTCCAAAATAAAATCACGAAAACAATAAAACTTCACTACCGCTGGATACATCTGTTTTAACAAGGTGGCTCACGTCTCCTCGTTGTCCTTTCTGTGCCCTGGTAGGGGAGCTGTGTTTTAGTGATCTGTAGGGCTATGCCAAATAGCCAATATGTACCCATATAAGATAAGCTTGCGGTGAGTGGTCTGATGAAGCAGCACGTGAAAAAGTGGTATGACTGAATCAGCTATATTCTAGAGCCAATTACCAGTAGCAGCCCGGCTCCTTGAGCCACGAGCCGCCGATCACATTGAATTTGGTAAGCGTCGATCAAACCGTAAACCTGTGGATCTTGTACCGTAAGAATGATAGCACCTTTGACTAAGAAAGTAGTGCTGTGTGGAAGGAAACCACTATATAGGCTCTCTAAATATAGGCTTTGGACGCGAGTGTCTCCGTCTAGTCAACTCTCCGACCTAACTGCCGGCGAACCATGGTAGCTACCGAAAAGTTCCAACTGGAACTGAAAAACCGGGTCGATGCCCTAGATACGTCGGAAACTACAATGGCAATTGACGAGGCCATGAGTAGCGTGACTGGTTGCATGCGGGACGTGGGTGAAGGATACTGAAGTAGTAAGTATACGAGCAGGAAAGCTAAACTCAGATGAGACTCTTGGACTTATGTGGGAACGCAGTGCACACTAAGACGTTAGCTGTCAGATGTCTGCCAATGTCAGGCTCCTTTCTCAGCAAATTTGCAAACTAATACGACCTTCACCGCTCAAATACGCAACGAGTTACCGAAGTGATTGAGCAGAATAGAGGGTCGAGGGTTTTTGTGGAGGAGCAAGGAAGAATTCATCTGGCAGAGATTAGGACTGATCCTGGGGTTACCGTTTCTTCTATGCCTGAGATCTTAACAGAGATCGAAGCTCTCTGTAGCAAGTTATATGCGTCGCACGCTCCTCATTTCAATATCCTGCACGATGATCCACGTGCAAGCTTGACACGATATTTATTAGGCGATTTTTCCGATATCAGCTTGAGTGATATCAATCTAGCTCTTGCGCAGCTTAAAGTGGGAAAGGCTCCGGGGAAGGGCGGAATTATAGTCGAGTTTCTTAGGGCAGGAGGCGAACCTCCCAGGGCATGAATTGGAAGTGACATTGTTTTGTTTTTTAAGAATTACAGACCGAGTACACCTTCTTGGCCATATAAGGCAAGTTGTTTAAAAGACACATGAGTATAATCAGCCGCCTTTGTGGACTATGAAAAAGCATTTGATTCTGTCGAAACCTGGGCTGTTTTGGAAGCTTTGCAGCGATGTAAAGCCGATTGACGATACGTTGTTGTACTGACAGCATTGTAAGACGCTGCTTCTTTGTCTGTTCTGATTCCTGGGGGTCAAACAAGGCCAATCCAGTTGCACCGAGGAGTGCGACAGGGAGATGTCATTTCCCCGAAAGTGTTCATTTTCGACACGACAAGGAGGTGACTTTAAACTGTGCAGAATGCGGCATAAATATCAAAGGTGAGTACCACTCGCATCTTCGTTTCGCCGACGACATCGTTGTGAGCTGGCAGGAAATATTGCACAGCCTAAATGAATTCTCCTGACGTATTGGCCTTATGATGAATTTGGACAAGACAAAGGTTATGTTCCACGAACACGTTCTCCCTGGTCCGATCAATGTCGATGGTGCTATTCTCAGAGTCGTAGTGAACACGTCTATCTTGGGCAACTATTGCAATTAGGTAGACATAACTACGAGAAGGAAGCCGATAGAAATTCTGAAATCTTTGTTACATACAGCTCTGCGGTATAGAAGACGTGAGGTCTTCTATACCGCAGAGCTTGTAGACAAAAGTATTGAGCCAATGCGTTCTCCCCGTGACGACCCACGGGGCCGACACATGACCTCTTAATTTAGGACTGATCTGCTAGTTTGCGGTAGCTCAACGGGCCATTGAACGTGCTATGTTAGGTGTTTTTCTGTCCGAAAGAATTCACAAAGAAGTCATCTGTCAAGTCAGAAGAAGGCAGAGAACTAAGATATCCGATGTTAAGCGACGTATAAGCTCGCTGAAGTGGCAATGGGCTGGCCACACACTCAGGACAGAGGAGACAGGACAGATGGCAGATGGGCCAGTAAGGATCTGGAGTGGATATCCTTCTTACAATACCAACCCATTTTCCACAGTTACACATAATATTCACAGTACTTATAAAAATCATAACGAATTCAACACTTTTCAGCACTTCTTATACGTATCTTACGATATTATTGTATTAACCGAATGCAGGCTTGCAAGTCGGTAAAACGTACTAGAACTAGAGGGTTACAATACGTATCTGACTAACAACAACTACAATCAAAGCAATAGAGTTACACTATATACCAATAAGCAACTAAATATTTCCATAGAAGAGCCAGCCATGCAAAATTGTATTATTAAAAGTAGGAACCGAATATGCAATATTAGGTATATATCCTTCATTCAAAAATACATTAATTTTTTTACCACGTTGAGCAACGTCCTATTAAGTTTATCTCAAAAATAAGACATCGTTTTGATTGTATATGGTAAAATTAACATTCTTCCTGGAAACAGCGACTCTAGTACTCAGGACTACCTCAACATATGTTATTATCATGGCTTACTTCCAGTTCACATACTAACTGCACATCAAAGTGGGTCATGCTTAGATCATGTCATGCTAAAATCAATTTATCCATCATCAACTCTCCTTTTAAACTCTGCTATAACTGATCATAACGCTGTCTTATTAACACAACACACTAAAAGAAATCAAAACTAATTACAGTAAAAGCCTTATAGAACGAACAGGAATAGTAAGGAAATTTGGAAACACGTTAAGGACATTAAGGCACAAATCATCGTCTACGTTATTGACATCTCATTCATCCAAAATAACATCTACTAATTTTATGAATAATTTCTTTGTTAACGTTGGCTCGGACGCAGCGGACAAAGTGCAACGCCAAATAGTAAATCCTCTGGCGTGCAGCTGTAATACTATGTCTTTTACACTTCTTGAAACTGATGAAGCTGAAGTAGAAAGGATTATCATGAGCTTAAAAGACGATTGTGCAACTATCCAACCGGATAGGATAATATATCTTGCAAAGTAATAAGAAAATATAAACATATTTTGGCATAGCCCTTAACGTACATTTTTCAGGAATGTCTATCTCAAGGATATTTTCCTAAATGTTTGAAAAAAATTGTTATCATTTCCATTTACAAATCTGGCAACAAACAGGAAGTCTCAAATTACAGACCAATCGCAATACTGCCTTCCATATGTAATATAAAAAAAGAAATAATAACAGGCTGGTTTAATAAAAAATAATATCTATTGCCGATGCCGATACTCACTTCGACAAATCAGATCGCACAAGAACTTGATAAGGGAAATCATGTAATTGCAATATTCCTAGACCTAGCTGAAGCTTCCGATACAATTAAAATATTTTACGCAAAATCTAGGTATAAGTGGGATGCAACTTCTGCTATTTCTAAGCTTTTTAGAAAAGCGCACTCAATAGGTTAAAATCAATAACGTTCTTAGTACATACCAAAATAATACGCACTTTGGGGTTGCTCAAGGAAGTGTTTTAGGGCCATCACTATTTTTAATTTACATTAATGATCTGTCTGATCTGATTAAGAATAGAACAAGGCCTAACTGTATCCTACGCAGGTGTTGCGGCACTTTTTTTTCTCAGCTACCTCTGAAAACAGAGTTTACAAGAGTGCACAACAAGGACTTAATATCGTCAACAAATGGCTTTTGACCCATCTACTACGAATGAATACAGAAAAAACAATGTATATTTTTCAATACGCAAACCCAGCCCAGTTTTAAATAACCATACGTTGTATGCCCACTACGGCTCAAGTCCTTCCACTAATAATAAATATACCTGTACTAACATTACACTAATAGATAAATTGATATATTTAGGCATTAAATAGACGAAAACAGGCCCTTCAGACATTATATAGAAGGCTTAAGTAATAGAATACGTAAGTTAATATATGTTTTTCAAAACTTTCGACACATATCGGATCAGCAACTAAACAGACAAGTATCCTTTGCACAATGACAATCTATAATTACTTATTGCATTACGTTTAGGGGAGGAGTGGGGAAACACTGCTACTAAATATTGTTAGTGCGCAGAGAACAAAAAATTTTCAACTTCCGTCCGTTTTTTTTTCCAACGAACCACCTTTATACGTTATTTAACGTACTAACCGATCGCCAATTGTTCGTGTAGAATGTAGTACTAAAGCAACACTCACCTCTACCTTACTACTCGGAATATAGCGGTAAAAGACGGAAAAATATTATTTGCCCATTAAAGTCTGACACAAAACACAAATTACTACAAAATGTTATATATTTTAGAATTAATGCAATAACTAATATCTACCCACTTAACCACTTTAACTGTAAAGCGAGTCTTAAAATCTGTCTGCAAAAATTACTTACGAGGATACAGAGAAACACATAATGCTATTATTATACAATTGTTATATGATATATATTCCCCGTTACATCCATCCTCCATTGCTGCTCGAAAAGAAGATCCCTTAAGTGTCAGTTAAAGTTTTGTACAGTGTCGAGCGCTCCAGTTGTTGGTAGCAGATTGTTCGAGACTTGCAGCTGCGTGGCGAAAACTCTAAAAGCAGCAGTTTTATGTAGGTGGGTTGCAAGATGCTGCGAATGTGAAAACCTCAGCGCTCTCCTTGGAAATATCCTTTGGGATGGAGAGCCCCCTAGCCGTGGGACTTAGAAGCAAAAGTTCTTACGTCATTATATCGAGGAGGTGTTGGAGGCATTGCGTGATTTCAGACCGGGAAAAATGTAACTGCAATATCGAAAGTCCCTGTTTCATCAGCAATTGACAGAAGGGTAGAAAGAACCGCTTGGGTCTGCATACACTACAATTTCGGGAATAGGGCCTATTGCCGCTGGGGGCTAGGCTCTCCCCAGCTCTTGGAGATCATCGGTAGGACAACAAGTGGTCTAATCTATTGATGTGTCCAGAGATCGTCCAGATAGAGTATAAGTAGTGCAAGAAAATATATATATTTAGTTTAGAATACTGTTAGACCTTTTACAACAAAATTTTGTCATATTTTGTCTTTAATTATTTGTCTCTAAAACCTTCAAAATTAATAAACATATTCACCCGGGAAAATTATTAAAATAATCTCCTTTAATTATATATTAATTATTTATATAGAGTAAGGGGGCAAAGGAGCAATAGGAGCCCTTTGATGACAACCGACAACCATGGACATTCGTATGATTGTTGTGCTGATACGTTGTCCTCCTATCACCCGCCACCCCCAATGGGCCACCGGGCTACTCACAAACCGCACGAAACACGGCAGCTGCGCTGTCACTTTACGCCGGTATCGAGTGAGCGAGAGGTACTTCCCCGGTCGTGCCGGCCCAATTCCGTTGCATAGGAGGATGTAGTGCCATTCACCATGCATAGCACTACCTCCCCCTATATAGCATGGCACTGCCTCTTACAAAAAATAAATAACCAGTATATACTATAAATATCTAATTAAAATGCTTAATATTTGTGTTCCCTCCAACCAAAACCATAACATAAATATAACTTGTGAAACTTTTAAATTAAAATTATGATCAGGAGAGGTAGGCTTATGGTTTTTGGGGTATTTAATTTTTGTACTAATACTTCAACGTATGTCGTGACAGACTTCACACAATCCCTAAAAAGAAGGTTTTAAATTTGAAGTGATCACAAATCAATAACAAACCAATGTAACATTAACAATAATATATTTGAATCGGTGAGGAGATATTTTCAGAGCAGAACTTTGAATTGTTTACTAAGAAAATTAAATAATATGACAATGGTAACTTATTACAATTAAACTATTTTGACGGAAAAATTGTTTAATTGTAACAAGCAACGTTCTCGTAAACTTAAGACTTTAATATATGATAACTAATACAATAACACTATTGCATTAACAAGTAGTGAGTTACGTTTATTTTGAATTAACGTTTGTACGCAGGAACGATATTCAAATAATGACACTATTTCCGCTTGACAGTTTCAGCCCTGTATTTTCATACGATTCGTGTTTTGCCAATCAAAGGCCAGCGATCGTGGATCATTATTTTTATTCAGAGAGCGACGTTTAGATGTAAAAGAGGCATCACATATAATTCTTTGTAAAATGTATAATCTAGTTTCATAGTGAAATGTAATCCCTACGCTCAAGCAGTGCCTACAAGTGGTGCCCAACTAGCTGCCCGAATTTTGGGTGAGTTGTGTTGTGTGTTTGCAATGCCGCATCTTCGAACGCATGACGAAGAGATGGTCGCGAAATCGCTATCGTCTTTTTCATAGAGAGGACATAATGAGAGCAGACTTACTATTTACTTGCTGACGACCGGCTAGCTCAGTTGGTGACGTGGGGATTATTCCGCGTGTTACACTAGAGGTGGATATTTATATATGTACTATGTGTGTTTCTACAATAAAAATCTTAAATACTAAAGCTTCTTAAATTTATAAGAAATATTAAATATATTATTTCCGTTGTCTAGTATCTGTAACACAAGTCCATACGACACTTACCACAGGACTGGACAAACGTGGTTTGATATGTCCCGGGATATTATATTATTATTCTAATTATTATTACTGCGTAGGTGACTATGTAACACATCTACATAATAATTATGCGGGTATTTATGGTCGTCCGTATTCATCAATAGACTCCGACTTCTTGTTTGTAAAAAAATAAAAAATACACATATTTTAGATTATATACATGATTAATAATACACCAATAGCATTTTAAAGAGTTTCAAATGTTTTCATACACTCGCATCATCTCTTTTTGTTACATTAACTTTAGTTTCAACATCATTATTATCTTGAGTGATTTCATTAGAATTCGTTTCAACATTTGTTTTTATTTGTATGGGTAGAACTTTGTTCGTTTTTCTCCCGCCTGAAAATAAATTCAATAAATTTTAAATGTAAAGTATCTTCCTTAGTTTATTCTATACTTAATTTTCTTTCTTCAAATGTTGGAAAACAAATGTTAGTGTGATTGTTTAAGGAGGACTAATATTTTTCCTGGAAGATAAAAATACATTATATTTTATTACACCTGACATTCCGGTTAAGTTAATTTCTGGCACCACTTGGCGCCTTTTTTTCTTAGGGACGCCGTTTGTACCCAGGACCACGGAAATGGCCACGTAAAGTCGTGCGAGAGATCAAGAAGATCAATCTGGTCCTGACGTTCCACAGTCCATCTTTTTTCGAAGCCCAATTACCATTTCAATGTTAGGTACATCACAATGACAATTCTAAAAATATATGTCAAATAATAGCGCGTGCTTTAATTTTTTTAGAAATTGTGGTGGACTATTATTATATTTTAAATTACCTATGAAATAATGTCGCCCACTCCATTGCTCTCTAATGAATATATAGTTAAATCTAATATTGAAATGCTTACCAATAAGGTGAGGCAAACGAGAAATTGGAGCCTATTTACGACTATCAACGCCCAAGAACATCCACATAACAATCCACACAATCCACACAACTATGCCGATGTCTTGCCTTCCTATCCAACCTCCCCCCCCCCCCATGGGCCACTGACTACTCACCAACCGCACGAAACGTGACACTGAAGATGTCACTTTACTCCGGTATCAAGTGAGTGATAGGTACCCAACTCCGTTGCACAGGAGGATGTATTGTCATGCACTATGCATGCCACTACCTCTTCCTATACAGTATGGCACTAATTCTTACAATCTTTTCTTCGTGTTTGTCAAGTTATTATATGTTAAAGCCAAATAGTGTTTACTTACCTATTAATAACAATCTGAAGAGCGTCGCAAACGGAGCATCAATGCACGCAGTCATAAAAAATCCAACAAATATGGTTAAATATAGGAATCCAAAAAAGTAGAACATCTGCAAAGATTTTGTCTTTAATTTAGTTTCCCATTAGGTTTTAGTCTGTTTTGAATATTATTTTACGTTCATTCACATTAGATGTACATAATTTTGCCTTTCCAGATTAGGTACATGCAGCTCTGGAATAGCTCCGTGTATGTATATCTGCGTGTTTTTGCGTATAGTCAAATAACACTTTTAGACATTTTTTCTATTTAGGCGAAATACAAAATTGAATTGTTTGCAGAACTTTAATACGACGTATTGTCATGTTATATTATAACCAAATTGATCTGGCACTACCGAGGAGATAACTCTTGTTGTAAAAAAGTATAACAAATGACACTAAAATTATATATACTTACAAACCATAAAACAGAAAAATAAAATTGCTGTATTGTAGTTCCGTAGTAAGAAAATATGAGCGTCATATGAATTAAGTACATGGAGTAAGAAATTCTTGATATAATCTTCCACACCGAGAGCGATAAAAACCAGTTAATCGGTCCTGTAAGATACTTATATAATATTATATAAAACTGAACTGAATGAGACCTTAAAATGACTATGATTCGGAAGCGAAAGATTAAGCACAAGAGACGTAAGCGACAGGGACAGCTGTAAAGCGTTAGGGTGGATCCCTGTTTCACACGATTTGTTTTCATACCGTGCGCTTCTTGGATCTTAGGAAGTCAACTCTTATAGATACAAGTCATATAAATATCGTTATTATAATGTTGTATAATATTTAATGTTTATATTATCATTAACATACCAGAATATCCATTTACGCAGGCTAATATGATCCATCCTACAGTTAAAGCCCAAAAACTTCTATTGAATGCCATGAAAAAATGTTTTAGCGTCAAGGATATATCGCCATGACTTGAAATGTGCTCGCAGTATAGAACTGAGGCTAACACAACCAGTGAAAATACTGTCGCCAACAGACCGAATCTCTGTAAAATATTTAATTTTTGTGTTAAAAATATGAACAATCTGCGCTTCACTCATTTACTTCCGCTCCCATAGTGGTAATGGCACTCGTCGTCGTGGTGGCATTTATTGTATACCGTTTCACAGTAAATGCGCTATTTAACACTGAAAGATGTTTTTAAGTTGGCCCGATACTTTAAATACAACAATTTTGAATTAACAAACTTGCCCTCTTTATAATGTCCATAGAGAGAGCGGATATTACGAACTATGTGTGATTGTAATGATAATGAAAATATTGTATCTGTAGCATCATATACCTTCCCGCCTGTTTTATGTGCTTAATCAAAATTCAACTCAATTCAATGCTAAGGCTTTCTTTCTAGACCTAAGGTAATTAATAATAACCTAATAAGCAATAATAACCGTAACCTGATCTTAATCTAATAAAGTGTGCCAAACATTATACACACATTTAATATACAGATAGAAGAAGTAAAGAATGTGTTTCAATTAATCAAGAGTTCCCTGATATGCTGATTATGTCTTTTATTTTATAAGAAAACGGGGACGCATAGACTCAGTTACATATATGGACTTCGATCATCCTTATTCAATGATACGTTTTCATTATTCTAATTAAAACGTTTTTGAAGAGCGGTTGGCTCACTTGGTAGCAGACTATTGCGCGTGTGACGCCAACGGTTGCGGGTTAGAACCCCGCGCAGGTCACGGTTATATATGTGTATATAATGTGTAATTCTATAACGAAAACCTTCGGTGAACACCGCCGACTAACGGCACTACTCCGACTGCGTGGTATTATGTACCACACGTACGCCCTAGAGGAGGAGCGCCACCTGAGGGTGGTGATAAAGGGCATTCCGAAAGTGGTCACCACTGAGGAGGTGGCGCAAGAGCTGAGGGACAAGAAGATCCCAGTGGTGGAGGTACACAGGTTGTACCGACTGGAAAAAAGAGAGGGCACGCAGACGCAAGTGCCGTTCGACATGTTGCTGGTCGTTCTGACTCTATCTCCTGAGAGCAAGGAGATATATAACGTC
>JAFELO010000328.1:1291088-1315594 GCA_017140195.1 Eumaeus atala | reverse complement strand
GGCGTTCAGGTCGCCGACCAACAACACCTGGCCGCCATTCCCCAACACGTTGTTGACATCACCTAGGTCAAAACTGTTCCCGGGATGTCTGTACGCCGTGTAGATCCTGAGCTCCTCCCCCGCCATGTGAACGACTATACCAGTCGAGCCCATGTCGGTGAAGGGGCCCTGCCTCAATTCGTCGTGGACGACGTCCCGCCGGACGAGCACAGTCGTACCTCTGTACAGCCTCCCGCTCGGCGACACCTCGTCCCTCCGATACGCGACGTAGTTCGGTAGCCGGAGGCTCTGCGTCGGCCCCAGCCAAGTCTCGCCCAGCAGGATGACAAGTAAGTCATACTGCTGAGCGAGCAGCCGGAGACTGTCGCTCTTGCCTCCTATACTTCCGGGGTACCAGTAAGCGACACTGAGTTCGTCACGATCCATCACTGGCTCCCCGTTGGTTGGCTCCGTGCGTGTGTAATTTGCACCCAGATGCGCGGGTCCCTGAGCACCCTGGACAGCTCGTCTTTTACGACCGCCCTCAGCTCCTCCCTGATGATCTCCCGGATTAACTCCCTGAGATCGTCAACGTGGACCCTGGGCTCGTCGCGCCGACGCTGCTCCCCTTCCGAGCGCCTCGTTTCCCGCGAAGGTGGTGTCTGTACTGTGGGGTGAGTTGGTGCGCGTGTTTGTGAGCATGCGCACTTATGGATATAGTCTCCGCATGCTCCTTAGCCCACAACAGTACTATAGAGAGCACATGATTGGTACTGGTTGTACGCGTCGTGCCCGTAAGAAGCATGTTTCTCTGTGTATGCCCAATTCGCCAATTTAACAAATATTGCAACTCAATTTGATTTGTTTTTACGATTCTTTCGCTGTGTTTATAAGTAATATAAAGCATCTAAATATTTCATTTTGATTATCAGCCTAAACAGTTCCTTGTAATATCATTTACTTATTTCTTTTTTGTTTTTCATGTTAGGTTAATTTGTACAAATACTGTTTGTTTGTCTAACAAATAAAATCAAATAAATTGACTATAAGGAAAGGAAGGAGGATGGTTCCACATTACCTTGATGCTCCTGCCGATCTTGTCTCGCTCGCAGCTCCGCAGCCGGTCCCCTGATCCCACGTGCCACAGCTCCACGTCGCTTGCCTGCGACACGCAGCCCACCAGCTCGTCGCCCAGCCACCGCAGCCTCTCCACAGCGGAGGTGCTGAGCGAGTATTGTAGCGCGTCCTCCTCGGAGGCTTCCATTATGTTGTACACATTTAGTAGTCCGTCAGAACAGCCGGAAACTAGAGTTCCCTGTTTGGTTTTGTGGAATTTAACCTGAAAAAGTGAAGCGTAAGATATGTCAGTGAGCTAATTATAACGATGTTAGTCTGGATCCGAGCTAAGCAGTCGAGCTTCCCGTCTCACAGGTCCTGGGCAAGTAGTAAATAATCAATTCACTGACATATGTACAGGAGACATGATGCAGTAAAAGCTTCATAAAATTAAAAAATATGTCACTTGCAAGATTATTATGTTACAATAAAACTACTTTAACGGATTTTATCGCGGTTTACTTAGTTATTTAAATAGCTCGATGTTTCAGACGCTTTGCCGCCAATAGTTACCATAGGGTCACGGGTGGATTGAGATGACAGATGTTTATTTCATTATTTAACTAGCCAGACGTTACAAAACCTTTACAGCAACCATGCTCACGGGCGGACTGAGATGACAGATGTCCTGATGTCATAATGTGTTAAAAGTACCCGAAGAATTATAATTGTTTAGTTGTTCCGATTAACGCAAACAGTACTTATTATATCTTGCTGTCTTGAGGTATCATGTTTGGTGTAAATCTTCTGAAGCGTCGTGCTAGTTAAATAATGAAATAAACCGTGATAAAATCCGTAAAAGTAGTTTTGTTGTAGTGAGTAACATTCGCGTAAACTTAACACATAAAGATTATTATATTATTAGAACTTCGAATCAACACTAATAATCACTCGGAATAAACATAAAAATTGGGATTAATTCTATTTTCAGTGTAACGACAATTGAATGAATATACTGCGAATGCCATGTTTATTGAAACACTCGTAGAGGATGATGACGCAATTCCTTCGAAATTACTTGAAAGTGATTTTTTTATTACTGACATAACGTTTTATGTGAAATATAAGTAGTGTACAGACATTATAAAATATGATTCCTAAATCTCTCTTTTTTCCTGTTTAAAAATAAGTTGACTACCATTCACCACTGGCATAAACATAAAAAAATATACACTGGGAAGGGACGCTAGCCTAAAGTGCATCCTTCCAAGTAGAAAACAGCAAACGTTCACTATCTCTCTCTCTTTTCCATTAGTTTCTCTCTGCACGCATTGCGCATGCGAGATTAGATAGGCAATCTTCCTGCCCCACTAACCAAAACTGGCAGTCATATAAACTTCCTATGACATCCTTCCTCCATCTGTTTAATCTCTAGGAGCGTAGTGCTCAGTGTGACTGGTACCCTATGTGACGTCACTAGTGTACATACCTGTGTGACGTCATCGGTGTGCGAGTTCCAGTAGCCCCCGAGAGGCTCGGGGCAGCGCTGGTCCCAGAACACGAGGTACGCATCGTCCTTCTGTAGTGCACTGCCCGCACATAAAACACGCCCCGTGCACGACACGTCCATACTCTCGTACGTGCGGGTAGCGTTCTCTTCATCTGGAATAGCAATTCATAAATAACATCATCATCATCAGCCAGACGACGTCCACTACTGTACATAGAGTGCCCCCATAGAGCACCATAGGTTTCGATTTTCGAACTCGAACCACATTTTGATTAATTATATTCATTGCACAACATATTACTCACCTACTGTTTAAAATTAGCTAAAAAGTATTCAATAAATTATCTAGGAAGCCAACAAAGTTGTGCCTGTGACAGAGCTCCAGTCAGACTTGGTTCAGACCAGAGATCTTCAAATGGTTAGACACACATCGAACAGTATAGTGTGAAGGTAGTCTAATGTGTATTTATCTTAACATTGATATAACGACAAAACAATTGCAGAAAAAAAGAGTCTTGGAGTTGGTGTGTTCAACTCTTTTTTCATCGATTGTTAAAATGGTAGAAACTCACTTCTAAATTCCAGGACACAGCTCCCACTAACCCTTGTATCCCACAACTTGAGCAGGTCATCCCCAGCTGAGTACAACAAGTGATCTTCTTTGGGGCAGAACACAACCTCCGAGATGCTCTTCTCATGACCGCTGAATCTACACAGTTTGGTCAGTGACGTGTTTGTTAATTTATATACTTCTATGGTGTTGTTGTCTTGTAAAGTGACAGCAATATTTAATGATCTGGAAAATTTGTTAAATGATTTTATTATACAGATATTAATTTTGGCCTGTTAGATATTATATTATTATTCATGTTATATTGTTAAAACTTTAACCATTTAATTTATGTTTATTAAAATTTATTATTAATGAGGAATTTAATTTACACTTTTGCTCAAACAAACTGTCAACGAAATAAAAATAACATAACATATTCTTTTAAAAATTATGCAGTACTCAACATTTGCAAAATAATTATAACTAGTGATTATCCACATATTAAAATTTGATGTTAATAATAAAACAGCTTTATGTAAATTTAAGGAAAGTTAGGCACTGCGTGCATGCCAGTGTGTTTATCATTTAATTTCATTGTATTTAATTCAAAAAACAAAAAAATTTGTGCACAATAAATTACTATAGATTTTTGCACAACTTCTCCTTATAATTTTTCAATTATACCAAATTTCAGAATCCTCTTTCCACATAATTCTTTGAAAATGGAAGGGAATGTTTTCTTCAGGTATCTATATATAGATGTTTATTTTAAATCTTTGAAGGTTCAAAACGAAAATATATTCAAAAGCTAGGTTTCAGAATGGCATGACTAGTATAAGTTCCATTTAGATAAAAATTAGCTAAATTGTAAGTCTTGAGTAATGTAAGGATAATAACATGTGACACTCATGTGTTTCTGTTGTTGTATGTATCGAATTACAGTTACAACTCCTCTAGGGCTGAATTTCAAATTCAGCTCTAGAATTTCC
The DNA here is from genome assembly GCA_017140195.1 of Eumaeus atala. Classification (NCBI taxonomy): domain Eukaryota; kingdom Metazoa; phylum Arthropoda; class Insecta; order Lepidoptera; family Lycaenidae; genus Eumaeus; species Eumaeus atala. The sequence goes on along the minus strand of JAFELO010000328.1, from coordinate 1,311,507 downwards.
ATCAAGGAGTGGACAAAAAAGTTTTATACATTCAATCAATTACTTCATAAAGTTTAAGTTTATAGAAATTTATTTCTCAAAACCAATTTAATTTACTAAAATTTAATTTTACAATATAATTCCCTGTCTTTAGGCTAATAAAGCTGTGGTAACATGGCAGCATCCTCCTAAATTTTAATTTTAATTTCAAATGAAGCTTAGTTTTAGGGTAATTTGTTCAAGGTTCCAGAGTAGGCGCCGCATTTTGGAAGACTAAGTGGACTGTTCGCCTCCAGGAAGGTTATCCCAGGAAGGTAATGTCGGTGAAGGTGTTTGTAGTAGCAACAGAATGGCCATTATGCCATTGAAAGAGTTTAGGGTAATAGTTAGTTTGTGTATAGTTTAATGGAACTATCAAGGCTGATAAATTAATTGAATGACAGTATAGTGATAAGTAAGGTTATAGAGATAATGGAAACTAAGCACAGAACAAATGGAGTTCCTCAAGATGGTAATAAATAGATATTGTGATGGTTACTTACTTCGTAACATCTAATTTATTGATATATGATCTTTTAAGGGACACTGCAGTCTCTGCTATTAAATTGTACTTCTTGCTAAAGAGTTTCTCTAGTTCATCCGATTCTACTGTGTCTTTGTCAACTGTAACATCCTCTATTATATCGGTCATTTTATAAACTTTATTTTATTTATTGGATAACAATATTCAAACATTTATTAATGAATTATTCAAATTAATCAGTAACATATTTTAGTCAAAAACAATAACAATCCCATGTGCGGTTACAGGGTGTTTAATGTCAATGTCATTATTGTCAAAATGTCAATATATTTTTTAACCGAGTTCAAAGAAAGGATATCATCAATTGACACGTTTGTGTAATGTTAACTTTTTTTTCTGAGGGACCTAATACTGGTTGGCGGCGCTAGTCCAGCCTCAACAGTTCGACTGACTACGAAGACTTTTTTGTCTTCAGGGTTACAGACAGACCCCCCTCATTTCCCGCAGATGGGATGAGATGAACCGGCTTGATTGTGGGTGTAATGTTAACAGAATAGGCAACATGGTTGTTGTAGATATTAATAATAATAATAAAGTAAATTAGGATAAAACACTTTTTTCTTATTCTTCTGCTATATGAAATAATACCTAAACGTTAATTCCTTAATGAAATCATTTTTAAACACTAATATTTAAATCCATTTAAGCAATTTATTTCAACATCAAAAAATAAAAATACAATTAAGAAAAAAACAAAGAACAAATCAATTTTGATGCGGAGGAACAGACAGCGTCCGCCGTGCCGCTGGTGCTACACAGCACTGGTTTTCAGCCTGTCCCTTAAATAAACTAGCTTACAAAACATTTGGTGTACAAAACTCCATATATACATAAAATTAACACGTTATCTATAACTATAGTTTCTTAAGAACAACGCTTAACAAAACAGTGACTTCAGCGAGCTGGTCGTTTGGTGTCCCGTCTGTTTTATAGTGGCAGTGAAATAGACGGGAGCGTCGGACGGTGGTGGTGGTACCATCAAACGGATCGGCGCCAGGCAGCAGTGGCGCAGGTCCCAAACCAAATCTGCGATTGCCAATCCGCCTGCTCAGCGTGACATTATGAGCATTTCACTCTTATGGACGACAGCAAAAGAATTCGGTCCCCAGTTTCCGGTAGGTCATCTAGTCCTGGGCAAGTTAACGGTGGAACAAGGGGTGCTAAGAATCTCCGGGCTACGGGTCGCTACCACCGATATGACCTGGCTACGTATGGTGGAGGAACGCTTCGACTAGATAACCACTTGGTTGAGCTGGAGATGGAACTGGGAACAATCCGATGGCACGTTCTGGGGCTATGTGTAGTCCGAAGACAACGCAAGGACACCGTAACTCTGCCATCGGGCCACCTATTCCACATCAGGGAAGTAGGCGACACTATCACTAGGAGGCGTGGGATTCCTCGTGAATAAGTCCCTCGTAGGCAACATCGTCGAAATCACTAGTGTGTCGGCTTGGGTGGCGTACTTCATTCTTAAACTCAATAAAAGGTATAGCCTTAAAGTGATACAAATATACGCACCAACCTCGACACATTCCGATGATGACGTGGAGACAACCTATGAGGACATCTCAAAGGCCTCACATAACATCTGTAAGGCCCACTTCCAAATTGTTATGGACTTTAAACCCAAGGCTTGAGCCAGAGGTCTGGCTCTTGCTCAGCTTAAAGTGGGACAAGCTCCGGGGAAGGACGGAATTACAGTCGAGCTTCTTAGATCAGGACGCGAACCTGTATTAAGAGATGTAAAAAAATTACAAAAATAAAAATCACTTTTATCCTTCAGCGGGGCGTAGCTCCCAAGGCATGGCTCGGAAGTGCCGTTGTTTTGTTTTTTAAGAATGGTGATAGGTCACTTCTTCAAAATTACAGACCAATTTCACTTCTTGGCCACATTTACAAGTTATTCTCAAGAATATTGACGAATCGTCTCACCACAAAGCTTGGCGAATTCCAGCCACCGCAGCAGGCTGGGTTTCGCAGAGGATTTAGCACCATGGACCACATTTTCACCATAAGGTAAATTGTACAAAATACACATGCGTACAATCAGCCGCTGTGCCTTGCCTTTTTGGAGTATGAAAAAGCATTTGACTCTGTCGAAACAAATATTTTCGACAAACGACGAGGTCAAAACAGCAGTAGACGCACATTTTGACACTAAAGAATTTTTTTTTCAATGGTCTAAATGTGCACCGATCTCGTTGATGATTATGTAGAAAAATAAAAATAGAACTAGTTTAGTGTATGTTTATTCTCTTGGTTAGGCCGAATACTTTTCAATTCACCCTCGTATTTATACTTCTTTTTGTAATTTTAATAAGACAGTGGCTGTGAAGATGTCACTTTACGGCGATATTATGTGAGCGAGAGGTACCTCCCCGGTCGTGCCGGCCCAATTCCGTTGCATAGGGGGATGTACTGTCATGCACTATGCATGGACTATCCCTTCCTAAAATGTTTGGTATGTGACTTTATTATGGATTTTGGCACGTTTTTATGTAAGGGCGGGGGAAAGTTGTAAATGTTCTCCCAAGCGGGAGATACAGCTATTTTACTAATCAGCATCTGATCTCTGGATATTATGTCGCTTTAGATTCATAGAAACGTTGCTTGTATTGGGAACACAGACGACACAGGAGGAAGGTTCAAAACAATTAAAATTGTTTTGAACCTTGAACCCTGAATTGTTGCCGCAATCAACAGCACACCTCCCATGTTCATGTTCCCACGAATTCGTTTCATAAATTTGTGTATCTAGAGTGGCCCATCCGGTTGTGTTTGGGCTGGCAACAGTTCGGGGTTGATGACTGAAAATGAGTTCGTCAAGTTCATTGAACATTTCATTCAGCACGAAGGACCAACAGCACAGAGCCGACTTCTTCTTCAACTAGATAGTCACAGCTCCCAAGTCTACATTGAAGATGTAAGAAAAGCCGAAATACAAAAGCCTTACATAAGGAAACCTGTTGTCTTAATATGACGTTACTACTTTCCCCACACTAGTTACAACTTACCCTTACGCGAGGTAGGTTGCAACAAGCTAATGCTTTCACAAAAAGTGCAATAAATTCAAATAATTTAAAGATTAAAAGAGCCTAGAAATAACTATAAAAGGCCGTCAAAGCATCTGCATTTGGTGGTGCAGATGTTTGTGGCCGTTGGTGAAATACACTTAATCACTCACTTGGCCCAACTGCTCGTTTGCCTCCTATGCTACAAAAAGGAAAAGGATAAAAAAAAACACAGTGGAAATATATTAATATATTTTCAAATATATTATTTCTTATATAAAAGCCAGTTTAAATTAAAATATTCTATAGTTTCTTCTACATCGAAATAATGTTACTGATAGCCCTTCCCTCCACTTGTTCATTAATATTTTTGCAGTGGAAGTGAGAATTTTGGAAAAGCGGTTTGGACTATCTTACTGCAAGTACCATCGAGGTCAAAACTATTTAAATGGCAGAAAAGCAAATTAAGAATTTGATTTTTAAAATTAAAGTGGTATTTGGAATTCCTAAGCAATTCCTAGATATTTTTGACAAAAATGCCCAGTTCCATAAAAAGTGAATATCACCCAATACAAAATATTATAACTCGTATCAAATTTGTTTATTTAATCCTATTTTATATTTTCTAGAACCTTTGTTGCGTGGACCAACTCGTTCTATATCTCCTGTAGCGAGCCTTGCCACCAGGGTTCGAAGTGGAAGAGGACTGATGCTGCTCATTTCAGAGGTTTGATCAGAGAATGCCCAGCGGATATATCTCTCCATACGAATGTGATCTGGGAAAACGTTATAAGAGTTACATATCTGGGTTTAGTAGCGACTCAACAGTCAAGCGCTGAGTGAGATGTGATGTCCGTTCAGGTTACTGACGAGACACAAAACGTAAACCGGTAATCATATGTTTGTTGTTTACAACATAAATAACCAGAACTTTTTAGTGATTAACTCTGCCCATACAGATCCACTTAACCAAAGCTTTTGCAGAGGCGTTGCCACTTTCATCTCACCTCTCCCCCAATATCGGCAGCAAGAAAATGCAATACATACAAGTAGACTAGTTCGACAACTGCGCCCGCAGGCGGTACAGCCCGCGGAGCAGTTCCGTCCCCAGACGGGTTCGGCCAGTATCAGTGGTGCTGCATCATTATACATACCGATAGCAGGATCGACGATGGCGAAGGCGCGTTTGAGCGCGTCAACACTTATGGGCTTGGCAGGCAGCCGGCCCCGCGCGCCGCCCAGCGCGGCCACCAGCTCGCGCAAGTACTTGTCCTGTGCTAGTTGGCGCTGCCGGTACAGCTCGCGGGCGAACTCCACGCGATCAAAACCCTCCTCGTTCTATCAACATATGTATATACAGACTGACTGATAAAAAATTGTACATATTAAAAGATACGATAGGTACATTATGTCTAAACCAATAAATACGTATAAAACCAAAATATAGTTTAAATTGCACAATGTAAACACACAGAATTTAATTAGTATGGTCACCCTACTCGCAGCGCAGCGAGTACAGAATCCTCGGATGTTAAAAGTGTAAATGAAAATATTTTTATGCACAACATAATTTTTACAAATCTTTAAACCAACAATTCTACCACCTTAACCTAAATTCATGTCCCAAGTCTACACCACAATCAAATCACAGAAGCGGACTCCTTCGCGGTCCATTTAACCTCAGATTTCACATTAGGTGGGTAATGACGATGGTAATTTCAGACATCCATACACAATGGTTATCAATAATTGTCCCAAAATTTATTCAATATGGTACGTGATGTACCGCCGTTTCTACAATTATTTTTACCTCATAAAACAACTTGTCGAGGTTGACGTCAGTGTTGTTCAATTTAAGCTTCAGCTGTTTCTTGACTACGTCAGACAAGTTCTTGATATCCACCTCACTCTTCAGGGGGAACGTGGCTCGAGTCACCTTCTCGAACTCTTCCAAACTGATTGTCTGCGTGATAGTAATTTAGCAATGAGATGAGGAACATACCTCACTAGGTTTGTTCCTCATATCTTTCGTCGTCTCAAACTGGCTGAAACGATAAAACAATGTACATTCTATGTCAAAAGGTTGAATGCTTTTATTTAAACTAAACTTAATATTAATAATAAGAACACACGACATGTCTATATTGTCAATTCCATTTCCAGCTTATGTACCAAATAGTAATGGTATAAAATCAAATATAAGAATAACGTAAAGAAAGAATTGTAGGATTAGAAAGAATTACAATTTTAAAACTTGAGTCTACCTAAAATAGGAACCACTTTCTTCTTTCAATACACGGTATTCCCCATTTTAGAAATCACGTATTCTGTGTTGTTACATTTGTTAGGGTTCATTTTTTCCTTTAAAAGCGTGTGTTTTGTTTACCACCGGGCACCAGCCCCGTCGCAGTTGGGTTGAGAATATGTTTGGCTGGATATAATTTATTCTGAAATATATATAGTTATAAATAAAAATTTGTCCGTTCCCCTTTAAAATTTCCCTCCAATTTTTTATGTTCTGTTCAAAATTCTTGTGCGTGCGAAAATCTTCGCAATGACAATTTTAGGTAACTAAAATTGTCATTGGGAAGATTTTCGCGTTATGACTTCATGATTTCCAATGTCACCTAAAAACGGACGAATCACACCATAGACTGCAAATGACATTTATGGATGAAGGTCCTTCCAAGGCAACCCTGTATCGTTAGTATAACGAATTCAAGCGCGGCCGAGTAACTTAGCGGGATGTACAAAAAGTGATCACTCTTTAACGGCTGTTACAGAAGAAAACTTGCTGACAGTAAAAAATAATTCAAGGCGAGTTAAGTATCAGGGACCTTCAGTACATAATGCAGATTGGATTGGGAAGCGTTCATGATTTCACAAGAACATCTTCGCGTGAGGAGGATACTTTCACCCTGGGTGCCGTACAACTTAGTAGGGATACAACCGTAGTCCCCGGAAGATGCGCTGTTAGCGGTAAAGCTGGCAAGCTGCACATGTTGTGTTAGCGGCGGAATGGAAAAAGTGTTTCGAACACTAGTTTAGATGCATGAAACTTTGTGTTGAGGCTGGTGCAAAGTACTTGGTAAAAATTTCACAGAAATATATTTGTCTAGAATATTCAAAGCGTTAGACTTATACCTAGCGGTCTGACACGGCTTTGCACAGATATTTCACATAATATGGCAAAAATTCATTGATTTACAAATTTACAAAAATTGTAAATATTTAATTGCGGCCTCGTATAGCTTACTCGTTTGTACCACGACAACAAGCTCAATTTATGACATAACAACGTCATTAGGGACAGCCAGTTGTAATAATTCCTGCAGGTACATACGAATTAACTTTGTATTCTTTTTTTGAATATTAATTCTCGTTATGATCTATAAACGTTAAAGAAAATGTTATATAGCCAATGTTCATCACAGATATTGTAGACTTCTAGGTATAGTAGTTTCAGAGCCTATTCAATGCAAACGAACAAACAATCAAATGTCTCTTCATCTTTTTTAAACGGGCTTGGCCCACCAAACATTCCCACCGTTGCTACTCATGTCTAGCCAGGTTCGACAGCGGCCCCATCATGGTTCAAGCCTTGTCGTGGCGGAGGGGCTCGGTAGTCTGGGGTGAATCCAGGCGAAGTCAATTGAATCGAGGGGAATGCTCCTTGCGGGGTGCAAGGATCATTCCCCCCTTATAAGAAATGGGGACAAAAAGCAAAGGGGCGAGGATGGGAGCCTCGCCCTCTTGCACTGTCCCAAAATAGGTGGAGGTTGTCCAGACCTGTGGTTGATCTGTGGAGGTGGAGTTGGTCCCTTAGGGGGCTGACTAGCCGTCGAGGTGCCCTAATGATTTGTTGTTTCGGGACACATCACCAAAGGCGGCACTGATGGTACTCGCGGTGGTTTTTGTGGGTATTCGTCACTACAATGTGACGCGAGCCCTACACGCCACTGGACCCCACCCAGGGCCGATGAAGACGCGTAAATGCGTTACCCGCATCAACAAAATATAGATCAACAGCGGCAATCACTTACGACTCTTTGATATGTCTGAGATCATATCCGAGGAAAAAGCTAAAACTATCATGGGACCCGCAACGAATTTAGTGAGAAGAAAATACGAGGAGTTGGAAATAATTCCAATTTCCCTGCCTAGTCAATGCTGGAGACAGTACAAGGTTGCAATGAATTATACAAGCCAAGAGAGGGCAACCAGATTAAGCCCATCGGCTATGCACCACGGAGATGTAGATAAGTGATTAGCTGATATTGAACATTCCTTATGATATTTACTTTGTTATTATAAGTGCCATTACTACAATTGACCTCCAAGATTCCACGATCTCGCCATAGCAGACTACTCCCGTATCACTATGAATATTATCAGGCATTATGTTTCGCTCAGCTTGCTAAAGGCCACACTTCCATAATAGGTAGTTTGTTCATGTTCGTCCCCTGCGGTCGAACTATCACAGAGAGGTGACGGTACCAGTTTAAAACTAAAAAGTTTGCTCCTGAAGTTGCCGTGACCAGTTCGAAATCGAGTGATGTAGTGATCAACTTCTATTCAGTGTTTCTATCGGATTTTAATCTATTACAAAACTATTTATAGTTTTGTAATCTTCTGTCTTGTCTCGAGGTCTTAAGAAGTTTGGATAAGAGAGGGTTTTTTTGACTTATTTTACATAACTGCCCGGCGTCGAATTTGTGGATCAACTGCTAAAATTCCGGAAAGAACTTGTCAGGCCTCCGTACTGACGATCCGGTAGGATTTACATAAAAATATTAAAGCTAGTCTTTGACTCAGCAATAATTTACGTCGCACCGAGCCTATAGGAGCCTTGTCTGCCCACACTGGTGATCCGTAGCGTTGTCTACAATTCTTAAAACCTTAAGTGACATAATCCACGATGATGTTGATATGTTGGTAAAAGCGTAAAATTTTCGGTTGGCTCTTTCTCCAGTTTAGTCAATTTATTTTCTATAATGAAGTCTAAATTGTTAAGATAATCTTTACGTTTAACTAATGCGTTGTAAGTTTAATACGTGGAGTTTAATGTAATGATCCTTTGAGTAGTAGTTGGAAGGTTTTGTGCGGTCCAAATTCTATTCGGTTTCCCCCAGGACGTAATAAAACTAATGCAGATGTTGGAGCTAGCCTTTATTTCTGATCGGGAGTTTGTCTGAACTACCAGAAGCGCGTTATCTGCGGATCCTGCCAATGTGTGCAACGCCGGAAGTGGCAAGGAGAACAAGTCGAGTCCAATATTCAGTTAATAAGGTGGATAATACCGAGGCCTGTGGGCAGCTTCGAGACAAACTTTTTATATGAAAAATGGCCGAGCTACAGTTTAGCTGTGCGGATTACGAAGTAGGAATATATCAAAGATAAGTATTCGAGTAGCATCCTCCGTTTTTTTTTAAATTGATTCGGTTCTTATGGGGGTTTAGTGCATGGTTTCCAATTTTATTTAAACAACCGTTCGCTCATTACTGTGAGACGCCTGTTTCGGTTTGAATACAACTTACACGACTTAAGTCAGTGTACGAGTGCTCCTTTAAAAAAGAAATGGACGAAGGAGTTCGAAGAGACGGGGATCTTCACTAAATGTCAAGCATACTGGTAGACGGACTTCCCGGGGCGCAGAGAACATACAGAAAGTTTGTGATACTGTTCGACGTGATCCAGATTTATGAACGCGCAAACGTTCGGCTGAATTAGGATTATCCCGTACATCATAACGCCGCACTCTTAAATTAGATTTGAAAATACAGATGGTGCAGGAACTAATGCCCAATAATCTAAATTTGCGCAAGTCTTATGCCGAAACAATCTTAAAACGATCCAGTAATTTTGACAACATCTTACTTTCTGACAAAGCCCATTTACACCTCAACGGACATGTAAGCAACAGATTGTAGGTATTGGAGCAGCGACAATCCCAAAGCTAACCACAGGAGACCACTTTATTCTCCCAAGGTTAGAAATGTACAAGGTAAACGTGTACAGGGTATGGGCTGCAATTTCAGCAAAAGGAATTATTGAACCTTACTTTTTTGAAGATTCTCGCAGCCGTTCAGCTACTGTTAATTCTGATGAGTACTTGAAAATGTTACGGGACTTCTTGACAAAGCTAGTGGAATTTGCTGACTACAATCTTAGCACAGTCACCCAGAAGTCCAGATCTATCTCCAGCATACTACTTTTTATGGGGTTATTTAAATAATCACATCTACAGCACTAAACCAAATAGTAGTGTATTTGGTCAGCTAAAAGCAAAAATTAGTGAAGAGGTGTCGGCGATTTCACGGTGTGTTTGTTCGCGACTATTCGAAAATTTCGGTACTCGCATAGAAAAGTGCAAAAGACGAAACGGTGGTTTTAACACGATTTTTTGAAATTTTAACTAATTTGTGGCCCACCCTGTAGTAAGAACGCTATTAAGGTTAGGTTAAGTGCCGTCTGTTGTTTGATAGGAAGATTCGGTAGCGACTAGCACTAGTCACGAGGGTTTGGTGCCGACTACCACTAATCGCGTAGGTTTGGTGGCAAATAGCACTGGTCATTTGGTGGAAACTAGCACTAGTCATTTGGTGGTTCATCCAGCTGACACTATATTTACGTGTGTGTGCGTGCGTCTCTACAGATGATTTTGAGAATATTGAATATGATCTTACAAGGTAATGTTAAGAAAAGTAAAGTTTTAGTATTTGAAAGAAAAGTAACCAAAACGGACGTAAAAGATGTGGTCAATTGAGTAGTATTGGAATGGAATACAAATGAATGAGTTTACATATCTTGGTTGTGTTTGTGGCAGGGACGGCAGGTACACCGCAGATATCAGAATTATAGCGTGTAATTGCTTAAAAGCACTGTGTACACAGTAGGACACAGACGTGTTTAAGTCTTCCTACATGGTTGACGGTGGCCCAATGCCTCGCATGTGTCTCTCTAGAATCTGCCACCTGTTTCCCAGCATCTGGTCAGCTTAATGGCACCTAAATAACCACACATATGTATATATATTCCGCAGGAAATGATTCCATAAGAGTTTGTAGACACCGGAGTTAATACTCGGGCTCATCGGATTGTTCTAGTGGCGTCCTACCTCCCGGTCCCCGCAGCGCTCCCGCAGCGCGCGCCACTGGCGGCGGTGCGCCCAGTAGATGTGCTCGCACAGTTGTCCCAGCAGCACGCCCCAGAACAGCTTCACTTGCGGCTCGTCTAGCATCTGCTCGGCGCCTGCGCACAGGTTGTACGCCCACTCCGCGCGGACTGACGCCTGCTGGTATCTGTGTTCCAAGTTCCAACTCAATTGTCACCATTGATCTCAATTATCCATATCATTAGTCTCATCATAAATACTGTTACAATTGAAAATAAAAAAATATTACATTTTAATTTGGGATCTGTAATTTTTATAAGATTGTCCATTGTATTTTCTCGTTTTGGCATTTTGCGACATTTGTATAACATTTTGCGACATCAAAAAGAGGAGTGCTGATAAAGAGAACATAATCGCTGTGATTGCATTACACAAATATAGGTATGGAGCCAAATGCAATTTTTAGAACTTTCCATACACTTGGTATTTGTCAAATGTTTGTGTACCGGGCTATTAATAGGTACAATGAGGCTTCCTCTGTTTGTGACAGATAAAGATCTGGCCGACCACGTCGTGTTCCTACGAAAAAGGTAGTAGTAACGCAAAGAATTCGAAGAAATCCTGTCCGAAAGCAAATGAAGTTAGCACCTGGTGCCATGTCGCATATTTTAAGACTTAGGACTATAAGAGACGCACTGGTCATTTCTTAACTGATAAATTAAAGATGAATAGGGTGGTAAAATCGAAATGACTTCCGAAGCGGTACGCAAAGGAGGTATGAAGAAGTGACTGAGCCATGTTTTTGTGCAAGAGGTATAAACACATCGGCACAATTATATCAAGGTTGTGTTCTAACCACTCTTGAGAAGGTAGTTGTGCCACTTAATAACACCAAGTTCTATAACTGAATACGGTATTTCCAGCGAGACTCAGTACCGAGTCATAGAGCCGAGCTCCACGCAGTCTTGGTTGGAAGCGAACGTCTCGGACTTCACCAGAACCGAAGACTGGCCGTCGTCTAGTCCCGATCTTATTTTGATTTTTATCAGTTTCAGAGGGTACAGCTTGATCTTAGAGAGTACAGCTTGATTTTGGAGAGTATAGCTTGCTCTAAATTCCATGACAATTTGGAGTCCCACAAAGAATCCATACATTTGTCAGTGAAGAATTTCCCCGTGCGTGCTGCTATTGGTAACCGGCCTCAGCGTATAATGTTGCAACCACTGGAGAGCTTTTTATATTTATAAATGTTTTATATTAGTGTATTAAACTAATACATTGTAAGTGCAATATGTTATTTGCAATTTAAAAAATATATTTAGTTTGTTACAATGTGTACGGCAGGACTAGGTAGATTTCTGACAATTATTTTTTTCTCTTTACTGCACGAGAAAAAATATCAGTAGGTCCTCCTTACTAATTGATCGATTTTGTAGTATAGGGGCAAACGAGAAATAGGAGCCGATAGAATACCGACGCATGCGCACAACCAGTGCTTATGTATGCAGAGGAAATGTGACTGTTTACTAAAATCTAGCAAGTATGTTACGATTGAGAAGAGGAGTGATTTTATTTTAACTGCTCAGTCTGATCTGATTTATCAGCACAAGCAGTTCTAGGACTAGAAGTTTAATATTAAAATAGGTTACCATAATGAAACAGGTTTCGACGGCTCGTTTGCCCCCTGTACAAACTGGTTGTATGTAAGTCGGTTCACTGACGATATAATTTTACGTTACGTTCTGTCCCTCGTAGGCTCCGCCCATTCTGTACGTTACTATGCCTCGGAACGTTGCTATGACGTCACGTAGAGGCCGGCTATCCAGTTATATAAGTTTAAATTGAGATGAACATTCGCCTCGCCTGTCCTCAAAGTACTGTGTGACGTAGTCCTGCATGGGCACCCCCTGGGCCGCCTGCTTGCCGAGCCAGATGTCGTTGATAATTACGCTGATCTCGCGGCGCGACAGGCGCAGGTTGCGGATCTTGCCCTCGTAGCGCAAGTACGGGGGGATCACGGGGTCTGTACCCTGCGGATATTTTATATTTTTTCACGCTAAATCTTAGTGAACGGATTTGGCTTAGATTAGAAACTGGAATAACATAACAACTACTTTACTAAGCTTTATATATTCTGAAATTTATGGTTTCGTTTTTTATACCTGAGTCTAACTAACAAATGTAAAAAGTACCAGGGCCATTGTCCTTCAGTTCCAGTAGCCTACACCAGTTAAACACTGTTCGCTTTACTTTTGTCAATTTACTGCTCTGTTCACGTCGCTCTGCTCTGATAAAAGAGACTTTCTTTTATTTGTATACTTCTCACTCAACAGTGTAGCAAGAGTGGAGGATCGGGAAATATTTAAGGTTTTTAACAAGAACTCGGGAGATTTGTTTTTAGAATGAAAATGAAAGTAACATGATCATATTATATTGACTAACTTTTAACTATTATTAAGTCTTTTCAATTCCAAAACACGTCTCGGTCACTTATTTGGGTTCCTTAGCCAAATGACAAAAAAACGAAACCCTTGTAATTTCGTCATGTTAATCAAAGAAACTTCGTCATGCGTCATGTAAAAATAATAATAAAATTGGTTTGAACAAAATCGAACTAATTTCTCAATAAACTATCTTAAAAGTGATGTGAGGTTTTTATTCACTGGTATGGAACTGTTGGTAGGCGAGTCTGATTTGCTCTTGGTCGGCTTTTTAAAATATTTTCTAGAATATGAACTTTTCTTTTAAATTTATGTAAAAAATTTACAATAGTACGTGCCGTCGTGAGGGATCTTACCAGTCCGTCAAAGTACTCGAGATGCTCGCTCTCCGCTGCTGGGCCCAGCTCTTTCAGAAGAACTCTGAGCATATCTCTAGACGACAGACCGCTCGCCAACTGCCACCACCTACACAATAGACAATAAGGCTAAGACTGGTACCGACCACTGCTTCAACAATTGGCGGTCTATGAATTCTTTTACCAGCAAGTTCTTTCGTAAATAAAATTCCGATTCCCTAACTAAAACAAACCAACGTCCAAACATTAGGCGAACTCACAGTAGCAAGCATATCCGCTGATCCTGGCTGGGCTGGTTACGTATTCAGGAATAAAAATGGCCAAGAATATTTTGCAGAAGAGGTCGTGTTTGTGGAGATGTTGCTGTTGGTCGACCACTTGAGAGGTGAGAGTTCGCTCTCCGTTTCGATGCCGGCCGTTATCCGAGACGATTGGAATGTTTCGTAAGTATCAGACGACCCGATCGGCTCGGCGTTGAATGAGTGATGTCTCAACAGAAAATGGATCCGGAGTCTTTAAATCAAGTATAGAAATTCAACAATTAAATTGGTCACTACTCCTCCTGCTTTTCATTAAATTGTGGCTCCCTTAAATGATTTGAACAAAGGTAATTGGTCTTTTTCGATCTTGAGGATATAGTAATAGCAGCAATGCGAATTAGTCCTGGGTTAAGCTAATTGATATACACAATTTTTTTCCCCTGGCCCCGCCAACCTGTCCCGTCCTCCACTGATGAAGTCTCCACAGATCTCCCAGCGCGGCCGCGGCGTGCCGCTGCGCTCCAGCTCTCCACATCTCTCCTTGCACTCCATCAGCTCCTCCTCTGTGCTCTTCTTGTACGCTGCAATATGTATGGGCAGAGTGACAGACTGGGACATAGAGATTGGGCTTAATCATTCGTCAAATGGAAACTTCCTTTTATAAGGAAGTTTCAAAGCCATTGCATGTTACATACGGGAATACATAGATAGACTGAACACATGTGCTGGCAGATAATTGTGCAACCTTCTGACTTACGTGAATCCGTGTAGTTGAGTCAGAACTTATGCAAGTAAATCGCTACGTGTGTAGCTATCAAAGACCTGAATGGAATCGTTGTACCAGACCAGTCCGCTGGTCTGGTCGAGATGCAGCAATGCCATACCTGCCATGCGCGCGTACGCGACCTGTAGCGCTTCGTGCTCGGTGCCGAGCGCTCGCAGCCCCTCCGCCCGCTGCTCGAGCACCGCCTCCAGCGCCTCGAACTGGCGCCGCGGCACCGTCTCGTCGTACTCATCTTTCATCCTCGTCAGCTCTGCTTGTGTAGCAGACAGCTGTTCTCTGTTGGTGTAGATCACTGGTAGGGCGGTAGGATCAATGTAACGACCCTCCGTGCCCCCCTCGCCCTATCCTCTTGCTGAAATATCGTGTGATCTACCTACCTCAACCCGCTGCCCCTCCCATCATCTCTAGTGATTTGTACAAAATGTTTATATATAGGGTAAACAGGTTATCCCAAGCAAAACATGCTATAGTAATTAGCTAAGTCTGGATTTTCTATATTTTTATTAATTCTACTTGTTTATTAAAATAACTTTCATGTATAGGCCGTTGGACGTTAGTGCTGTAGTTAGTTAACATGGTCATACACAGCCGCGAGGGCTCGAGTCTCGGGTCGGACCAAAGTGTTATTACCAAATTAGGATTTTACAATTACTAATAGCAGTCCGAAGTCAGGAAGTTGGCGGTTAATATATATATACTATTCAAAACAAAATAAGTGCAATTTAGTAAACTGAAAGTAGCTGATAAGTAGCATTATATTCATATTACGATCTCTTTGGTGTTTTATCTCTTTTATGTCTTTTTTATTTTATTTGTTCGTGTTCCTAATTTCAAAGTAATGGCCATCATTGTAAGAAAAAATAATTGGATATTATTCTTATGTTGTTCTTTGATTGTTTTCCTAACTTGCTTCGGTTATTTTAGGCAAAAAGTATTACTTTTTCAATTTTAATTGATTCATTGATCATCTCGCGTTATTTTGCCGCATTGATCATGCCACCAGAAGGCACATGGATTCAATTACAGCAACCAGAGCCTAGTTATGGCTTCAAGAGATTCAAGAAGGACGTTCTCAGCGTTACGTGAGTTTGAAGTTGGGTTTTTCTCGAAGAGCTGGCCAAAATGTATGGAATCGCTTCCAATACATTGGCAGTGTTGCCAGGAGACCTGGTTCAGGTAGAGTTCGCATAACAACGACTCATGAGGATCGAACACCATCTACGGCTGACAACGGGTACCCGTGTCAGTGATCAAACTATACGTAATTAATTGCACGAAGACCAGCAAACGTCAAGACGACGAGTTGTTCGAATTCCTCTGAGCAGGGTTCCACGTGCAAACCGATTAAGATTCTCCCGTCAGTATTTGAACTGGGGGATTAATCAGTGGGGCGAGGTGCTTTTTACAGACGAGTCAAAGTAAAATTTCTTATTGATTATCGGCGTGTTAGTGTGGAGACGAGCGGCGATCGGTTTTCGGAGTCCTGCATTCACGAAGTTGAACGTTTCGGTGGTCCCAACGTAATGGTTTGGGGTGACATTAGTTTACACGATAAAACCGAGCTCACTATTTTAAATTCGGGTGCCGTAACTGCAGAATGTTACATCGAGGACGTCATCAGGCCTCAAGTGATCCCATTTGCACAGCGAGTGGGGCCTGGATTCATACTGATGCAAGATAATGCCCGTGCACACACAGCTCGATCAACCCAAACTGTCCTAGAAGGGTCTCATATTGAGGTATTACCATGGCCAGCTACCAGTCCGGATTTAAATCCCATCGAGCAGTTGTGGGACCAATTGAAACGAAGAGTTAGGGAGAATGAGCAAGGCAGCTGATTGACGCTTTAAAAGATGCTTGGGAGGAGATTCCAGATGAAAACGTAAGGAATTTAATCAAAAGTATGCATACGAGGCTTCTGGGAGTGTATTGCTGAGAGAGGAGGACATACTCGTTATTAAAAAGAAGAAACAAAAGTGACAAGAAGTAGTTTGTCTTTTACCGGTGATTTCTTTTGTTCATGTTCTTCATTCAAAATCGATTTCAGCCAATTTTATTATGATCATAAAAAAACAATTCATGATCATTATTTTAAGCCTATATCTTAATAATAATGTCTTTATTATTTTCATGATACACCAAATAATCTTAGTGGCCCTAATTTTGTTTTGAGTAGTAATACATACATATATATATATATATAAAAGCCTCCCTAAAAATAATATTACATATTTAGTCATTGGAATCTTATACAATTTACTATATTGATGAATAATTATACAATTATGTCCACGCAATCTAACGGGTGGGGGAAAATAATGTGACAGTTGCATAGACCCCACCCACATGAGATTTGGTGTTAGGGAGTCGACCCAAAACCCCCCTAAAATGCCTCACGTGATAGATGAATAGACGGCCCCTCGGCCGGCACGATCGGGAAGTTGCGACGCGATACCGCCGTGAAGTAACAGCTATGCTAACACTTGAATAAATAAAAAAATAAACTCTATATACTTTTTCCACACTTTTGGAAAAAGTATATAAAGTTTATTTATTTATTCAAGTGTTAACATAAATTTCTATCAAAAAGTGACAATATCGTGAGCTCATCATGAGTTTTCGGTGGCTCATTGGCTGGGAGGAGGGAAGGAGGGCAACACGTCCATTGCGTCAGTTATCATTAAATGTCTCGACTGCTCGTCAGCCCGCCGTATACTACAAAAAAAAGTGGAAACCATGGGTATTAATTTTTGAGTACACATATATATATATATATATATATATGGGTGTGTGACTGTTGTACGTGTGTCCTTAAGTATTTTTATAAATCTGGAAATGTTCAAAATCGACTTCAGGTCAGGACGTCATACTCACCGACACCTGTCCAGCGCAACCCTCAGCACGAGCGGGTCCGCGGCGTCCGCGCTGGTACCGTCCAGCTCGCGCAGCCGCAGGTGCAGCGCCACGTTCTCGAAATACAGCGTGTAGCGCGCGTCGCGCTCCCGCATCAGCGACAGGTAGTCGGAGAACCGCTCGTCTTTAGGCTAGACATGAAAATCATACATACAATATCCTAGAACCCGTCAATATTTCGTAAATTAACTACCAGTGCGTACCTAACAGTAAAATATTACTAAGCCACTCAGAAAATGTTGTGAGGAAAAGATTTTATGAAGGAGTCACTGGCTGAATAAATAATTTATTCCGAAGATATAATTATTTAAGTATGCATAAGTAAAAATGGTATGTTCTAATTTTTAAGCATGAAACTAGATGAAACTACGCATATATTGAGGCTGGTAAGATGTACTTTGATGATATTTAATATAAACATACTTATGTTTGTGGCTGTGTGGGGGCGGCCTAAGAATAACATCATTCCCAATCGAAGCCCAGGGTGACGTAAACGTCGCCAAAGGGCACTAGTCCCTTAACGTCCGAATCCGAAAACTAATCTGCGATTGCCAATCCGCCTGCTCGGCGTGGCAATTACGAGCATTTACCTCCAATGGACGACAACAGCAGAATCGGGCCCCTACTCCCCGGTAATTCCACTAGTCCTGGCCACGGTAACGGTGGAACAAGGGGTGCTAAGAATCTACGGGCTACGGATCGCAACCACCGATTTGGCCTGGCTACGTATAACGGACGAACGTTTAGACTAAATAACCTCTTGGTTGAGTTGGAGGTGGAACTGGAAAAAAACCCGATGGCACGTTCCGGAGTCACGTGAAGTGCGAAGGTGAGGACATTATAACTCTGCCGTTTGGTTCTTCTTCAGGGAAGTGGTGTCGAATCGAGTCTGGGACCACATGGAGTCGGAAGTCGAAATCGCAGGGGGCAAAGGCTGGTAAACTTCCACGAGAAAGAGGGCATCTTCTTAAGAAACTCCTATTTTAAGAAGAAGCCCATAGGAAGTAGAAATGGCAGGGCGCTGAAACTGTGACAAGGAACGGGAATGACTTTATTATGACGGACCGAAAGCGCATATTTCGGGATGTCACCGTGATCAACATGTTTAAAACCGTAAATGATCACCGATTGGTTACAAGCTCTGTGAATATAGGCTTTCGATGTGAGCGTGTCCGATTAGTACAATCGACATTACGACCTACCGAACCTTACCTTACCGAAGCGATTGAACCGAAAAGAGGGTAGGTAGGGAGGTGTTTTTGTGGAGAGGTTTGGAAGAAGTCATCGGACAAAGGTTAGGACTGATTCTGGGGTTAATGTTTCTTCTAAGCCTGGGGTCTAATCTGAGATCGAAGCTTTCTACAGCAATTTGTATACGTCGCACACTCATTCCGATTTCTTAAACAACGATCCGCGAGCAAGCCTAACACGTCATTTGTCAGGCGATCTCCCGAACGTCAACTAGAGTGAGATTAGTCTGGCTCTTCCGCAGCTTAGAGGGGGAAAGGCTCCGGGGAATGTATTAATTACAGTCGAAGCTTCTTAGGGTAGGAGGCATACCTGTCTTACGAGAGCTATAAAAAAATTGTCCTTCAGCGAGGCTTACCTCCCAGGGCATGGCTTGGAAGTGACGTTATGTTTTTTAAAAAGGTGACAAATCACTTCCTGAAAATTACAGACCAATTTCAGTTCTTGGTTATATTTACAAGTTGTTCTCGAAAGTCTTGACGAATCGTTTCACCACAAAGCTTGACGAATTCCAGCCGCCGGAAGAGGCTGAGTTTCGCAGAGGATTTAGCACAACGGACCACATTGCAAGTTGGCAAACGTCACATAATTACAATCAGCCGCCGTGCCTTGTCTTTGTGGACTGTGGAAAAGCTTTTGACTCTGATTCTGGAACACATATTGATGTCTTAAGTATACGCGAATGTTAGACATTACAATAATGAATGTAGAACATGTAGCCGATATGAAACACCGACGTGTTACAAGATCTGCTGTCTGTGAGCATGCTGAAGTTGGCCCCTGCCATTACATTAGATTTGATAAACCTCAAATCCTCATTAGAGAACACCGAGTCCTTCCAAGGATGATCTGTGAGGCTATTGAAATTAAATAACATTCAAATTTCAATAGAGAAGATGGCACAACTAAAATTATTTATAATTCTTCGGGTACTTCAAAAACTTGGTACATCAGGACATCTGTCACCTCAGTTCACCCGTGACCATGGTTGCTGTAAAGCTTCTGAAACGTCGGGCTACATAAATAATTTAATAAACCGCGATAAAATCGGTAAAAGTAGTTTTATTGTAATGTATGATTCTGGAAGGTCAAACAAGGCCAATCCACTTGCACCGAGGAGTGCGACAGAGGTGTCATTTCCCCAAAGCTGTTCACTAATGCATTGGAGGACGTCTTTAGGACTTTAAACTCTGCAGAATGCGGGATAAATATTACCGGCGAGTACCTTTCACATCTTCGTTTCGCTGCGATATCACTGCGTTGGTCGAATCGTTGGAGAGCTTGCAGGAAATGTTGCAGAGCCTAAATTAATCCTCCCGATGTATTGGCCTTACGATGAACTTGGACAAGACGCAAGTCATGTTCAACGAATACTTTCTCCCTAGGCCGGTCGACGTCGATGGTGATATTCTCGAAGACGTAGACGAGACGTATTCGTCTCCTTGGGAAACTATTGCAATTAGGTAGACATAACTTCGATAAGGTACTGATAGGATTCAGTTGGGTTGGGCAGCATTTCGTCACATTCTCAACGTCGCCTATATCGCGGAGCTTGAAGACAGAAGACTTCAACAAATGCGTTCCCGTGATGACCTACGGGGCCGAAACATAGCCTCTTAATTTAGGATTGGTTTGTCCGATAGAATTCTTAATGAAGTCATAAGCCAGCGAACTATAGTATCCGGTATTACGCGAAGAATAAGCTCGCTGAAGTGGCAATGGGCTGG
>JAFELO010000328.1:1269443-1291069 GCA_017140195.1 Eumaeus atala | reverse complement strand
AAGAAATATATATATTATATTATATAAGAATAATATTATTTTAGATGGCAGATGTAAGAATGTCCCACGTATAACACGAGTAGATGCGTAAGCCTATCTGTCCCTATGTTATGTTGATTCACGCAAACACTTCACCGGGGAAACTTTATAATATATGTATAGATCTGGAATAACTACTATGAAAAATATTTTTTATTTCGAATAAATTAATCGTATCCTTGGGAGTAATGGAGTCGCGGGGTAATACAACGTAGGTACTTACATACATCAAAACGTAGGCGAGTGATCGCAGGCCGTTCATGTAAGTTATCTACTTAAGTATTGAAGTCAAACCTTTTTGAGCAGGACATCATCACCATATATGTCCTGTCATCTCTCCGCACCGGGTCGAAGAAACCGGGAGAAAGTACCTATCGCTCATATGATATACAGTAGATATAAATAATGATTATGCTATCGAATGTCGTGTGGTTGCCATTGAGGGGGAATGGGTCACTCACAAACCGTAGGAAGCGCGCCTACAGAGCCATAGATTTTAAGTAGCACCGTGCAAGTAAGCAGTACCATACAAGCATGACAGTACAGTACCGCTGTATGCAGTAGGTCAGTAGGTACAGACCTTTCCTATGTCCTTTTTTAGTCTAGCGTTTTCTAGTATTAATTTAAGATTTTCATTCTTCAAATCATCAGTTCTATTGTTAAATTTCTTGACCATGCTTTCCCACTTTTTCTTCCTTGCAGTTATACCAAAAATCCTCTGTAATCACACCAAAGAGATTGTATATTCATTGTACCTACGCAAAGTAAAAAAAAAAATATGTGAAAAATTCTATTTGAAAATCTTTCTAAAATTGCTGGGAATTTATTTATTTGTTTATTTTTAAAAGACTCTTTAGTAATGATTTTTTTCTTTCACGGAAAAGTGTAAAAGCACACAATTCTGGGGAATGAAGTGTAGTAGTATATATTTAAATGTCCCTAGGCAGCCAAAGCCAAAAAATTGATGATTTGTAATGGAATTCCTGTTTGCTACTGTAAATTGAACTACATTTTTGTGTTCTTAGTACAGTATGTAGATTTTTATGTTCCCTGTTGCAGCTTCAACTATTTCATGGATGTTGGTTGGTTTCAATAGGATAAATTGTCTAAGTTTAATTGTTACTTTATAGCAATTAAAATAAAATGATCTTTTCACTTTAAATATATTTTTAACATTATATAATATAAAATTCTTTGGTGGCACTTTGTAAAATTACAATAACATAACATAATAATTGTAGGCAAAATGTTAACTGTTACTCTTCCATTTCTGAACTTGTGTGTGTATGTCCTGAATATCCTCAGCACATGTTCTACAGCAACCACCAATATATCTCACATTATTATCCAACCATTTATCTACATAGCTTGCCAAAGGTTTGCATTTGTCTTTATCAAACCAACCCATCTCTGCATTATATTTTTCTCCAGAATTTGGATATGTGACAAAAGGTATTGTATTCTCTTCATTGTTATTCAAATTTCGAACAACATCAAGCACAATTTCTGGTGAGCAACAGTTGATGCCAACACCTACCAATTGTTTGCAATTTATTTCCCAACATTTCCTAGCTATAGATTTAAAATTTTCCCCATGTACCAAACTCGTGCTGTCTTTACAACTGAATGACATCCATGCTTTAATATCTGGATACTCCTTTAACATATTGACTAGCACAAGTGCTTCTACCTCGCATGGTATAGTTTCAATAGCCAGCAGTCGCACACCTGCTTTCACTAATGTGTCTATACGAGGTTTGTGCCAGTCTCTGATGAGTTCTGCTGGAGTTTTATCCGCATAATCACCAGTATACTCTGAACCGTCATGTAGATATGCTCCATATGGACCAACAGATCCTGCTATAATGGGTTTCCGAGGGGGTATACCATTCTCGAGGCACTCTACTGTATATAAGTTTACAGCTTCATTAGCTAGATCTACTGCAAGGCGTATGAGATCGAAGGCTTGACTTTCGGTAATGTTGAATCGTTTAACAAAACCTGATATAGAAGCTTGATAAGTGTTAGTGCTTATAATATCCGCACCGGCGCGGAGGAAATCCAAGTGAGTCTTCACAACATCAAGAGGGTTTGTTTGGAGGAAACTTGCAGTCCATAATGGATTTCCGTCTGCAGTCGAGCCGACGTGACGTGATATTTGAGATGAAAATCCACCGTCTAAAATGTAAACTTTCGAAGTATCTTTGGCAACTGACATAGTTGTAAAGTTTAATTTGAATTGAAAAATAAGAACATATCAAAATAGCTTTACCACGAGACGTGAACAATAGCTAATACCACTTGTGCTATTAACTATAATACCCGCGTTGAAACTGTTGTGTGATGAAATATCAAATGTTGTGAAAACAACAACAAATAATAAAAGTTACAAGGACGAATAAAACAATATAAACATGATTATTAGTAAAATATCACTGTCATCGTGACGTTATCAAAATGTTTGTTGTAAGATTCGTCCTTACGGACAGGCTAAATCCGAATGACCACACCGCCTCGTTTTTACTAGTTTATTTTTGTTGTTTTTCTATAGAGTATACGTCTTTAGTTCCCCATTTTTTTTTCTTCTTTCGTAACGTTTTCGAAAACAAATCCAGAAACTATATTACATTTTTTCTACACATTTATTGGGTTTTTATCACAATATAACCCCATTGTACATTAATAAAACATAAAAACATGTTATATATATATATATATATATATATATATAAAAGATGTGATGGTAATAATACACGTATTAACTATGCCGTATCCTTTGATCATCTATTAAGTGATCTAAGGCCACATTATATGATGTAAGATGCCAGAACATGGCCAGAACAGTTTGATTTAGCTTAAAGGTCAGTTCTATAATAGTCTGTGAGCATGCTGAAGTTGGCACCTGCTATTTAGTACATTCGATTTGATAAAGCGCAAATCCTCGCTAGGGGACACCGATTCCTTCCAAGGATGATCCGTGAGGCTATTGAAATTAAAAGACATCCAAATTTGTTTGTGTTCTTTCCTCTGCGTGGGGCCCAGTGATAAAGAAAATCAAAAACTAAACATAACACCTCAAGACAGCAAGCTATAACAAGTACTGTTTGCGTTAATTGGAACAACTAAATAATTATAATTCTTCGGATATTTCCAATAATTTGTGACATCAGGACATCTGTCATCCGTGACCGTGTTTGCTCTAAACTTAAATGATTAAATAAACCGCGATAAAATCCGTAAAAATGGTTTTATTGTGATAAGTAACATTCGTGTAAAATTAAAACACCAATAATAATTATCAAAAAAGTAAATATTTATGTTAAACAATAACCTTTTGGATATTGTAGTTAATTTTAATCGTAATAGCAATGAAGTAGACAGCCAGAATATTTTCTTTATCTTTTTATTTCTTATAACTATAAGCACTTTGTATGGTTGATGGAATGTATTATCACTTCTTGATAGAAATTCATATTATAATTTAAATAAAAAATATACTGTTTACACTATTTTTACTGTTTATACTATTTCCACAAATTTAAATCAATAATTTGTAAGAAAAGTAAATATTTATGTTAAACAATAACCTTTTGGATTTATATCGTAGTCAACTTTAATCGTAACAGCAATGAAGTAGGCAGCCAGAATATTTTCTTCATCTTTTTATTTCTTATTACTAAAAGCACTTTGTATAGTTGATGGAGTGTATTGTCACTTCTTGATAGAAATTCATATTATAATTTAAATAAAAAAACATACTGTTTATACTATTTCCACAAATTTAAATCAATAAATTTGTGGAAATTGTATAAACAGTATATTTTCTGTTTAAGTTATAAAGGCACTTGCTTTAGACATGTAACCTACATTTGATTAACTCTTTTAAAGTAACTTACATTTTTTTTCTACTTTTCCACATGTCGATATACGAGGGTGGATCTAAGCCCGACCAAGAAAATGAAAGAAAAGTGGATCTAAATTTATTTTTATTTTTCGACATAGTCTCCATCTAGTTCAACAGACTTCTTCCACTTTACCTGCAACTTGTTTATCCCCTCGAAAAGAGAAGATTCCGGAAGGTCGGCGAAATAATCGTTTACTGCGACTATCACCTCATCTTTGGTCGAAAATTTCTAGCCACTCAAATGTTTTTTAAATTTGGAAATAAATGATAATAAATTCGGCGAATAAGGTGGGTGGGGCAGCAATTCGTAGCCATAGTCACGGATTACAGACATTGTTTCAACCGAAGTGTGAACACGTGCATTGTCTTGATGAAACAGAACATTCTTACGCAACATTCCCGGCCTTTTTTCTTTTATTTCTTCTCGGAGTCTTCGTAAAATGTTACAATAATAACTATAATTTATAGTTTGAAGTTTCGGTAAATAATCTACAAAAATAATGCCCTTCGCATCCCAAAAAACAGAAGCCATGACTTTGTTAGTCGACAAAACGACTTAGCCATTTTCGGTGTAGGAGAGTCTGATCTTTTCCACTGTTTGGATTGTTGCTTTGAATCAGGAGTATGGTGGTGAACCCAGCTTTCATCCATGGTAACAAATCTATACAAAAAGTCCTCGGGATCAGTCTCAAAAAGTTCCAAACACTCTCGCGAAATTGTGTATCGAAATCGTTTTTGTTCAGCTGAAAGCAACCTCGGGACCCATCGCGCAGAAACCTTATGGAACCCCAACTCTTCCGTTATTATGTGTTGCACCAGGCCATAACTAATGTTTGTTATCTCAGCTGTCTTACCAATGGTCAAACGTCGGTCACCCAGTACGAGATCACAAATTTTATCGATGTTTTCTTCCGTGGTAGAGGATGTAGGCCTTCCACTCCTAGGATCATTTTTAATGCTCTCAAGACCGCGCTTAAACTCAGCTACCCACTTCTTGACACTTGAATACGACGGAGCAGACTCCCCCAAAGTGCTCACCATATCTTGATGGATGTCTTTTGGTGATAGGCCTTTTTTGTTGACGTACTTAATGACTGCACGGTGTTCAATTTTCTCCATTATTGAAAATTGCGTCAGATTGCTTCAAACAAATAATCACAGAAAATTTATACTGTGCAGTATCGGAATGAAACTGCGCACAATAAATCAATATGACACATACTAACAAATGACGGTAGATTTAAAAAGATGTCATAGCTCCATGTAGGTTAGGCCACGAACTTTTAGATCCACCCTCGTAATGTAACGTGACCTAATCAATACAAATTGACTGTGTCTCAATATGATACATTCCTGAGTATAACTTCTTCCGTAGCTAAATCAATGAGCCCTACCATCATATGCCTCTCCGATCTCGAATTCAGAAAAAATATAATTCCTATGCACTACACGGAAATATAAAGAAATACATAAATCCAAATATACTGAGGTGCCACCATTATCGGGCAACTTTATACTAAGAGTAACAAGTACTGAAAGTAACGAGTTGTTACTGCCGCAGTATGGATCACCTACCCAGAATGTATCAATCATGTGTACATATAAAAAGCGCTAAAGCCAACTGTTACGCAGTTTGGTGAGCTTATTCAATTGTTATTTGTACTTTCAGCTCAATAAAAAGCATTATTATTATTATTATTATTATTATGAGTCAAAAAGTTATTAGAACTATCGAATTTCGGCACAGGCAGCAATCTCTATTGACACATCTGTGCAAAACGACCTAAATCACAAATCAAGCAGGACTAACAGGGTTGTAACACCTTCAACTTGACTTCAGACTATTGCAATTGAAGAATCCAGGAAAGAATCCAAAGAAACTTGTGTATACAACTTTCCTACTTGACTAAGTGGCAATGTTATCAGTTAGTGTGTAGATAAGCCTTTTAATTTATTAGATTAGATTAATTTATTACATATAAAAATTTATTACATTTTTTTCTCACGTTTAACACGCTTGTCTCTATAACAGTTCGGTTCGATAGTTTAAGTTGTTGATAATATCTACCACAGACTTGTTGCAATTCCTCCTAGTAATTCCATCAGAAGATGCACTTGCAAGATCAGACTTTAATTCGCGAAAATAAAAGAAAATAGAACTTAGTCTACACTTTCATTATATGGAAGATATTTTTAAGGGCGCTATGTCTGGCTGCATCCGATCCCTTTTAACGCGATACCTTGGACGAAGGGCCGCTTAGCTCACGCCTAGATACGCCACTATATCATCATTAACTTCTGCATTTAAAAGTCCGCTACTGCCTGCCGGACATAATTAGCGCCTCTTTAATTTACAGCGCATCCTTGCCAATTGTATAGGCATGCTACTATGTTATGTGATTTACTAGATAACTATATATACACATAATTTTTGGTCAAAAATAAGTCAGTCTTGGAAAGGAAACAAAGTAGGTACATACATCCTGCGTTATGTATTGTCCAATTCTTTCATTTCTTATTGATACAGCAATATCGTACGCTTTTTTAATATCTTTGAGAATCCCGGAGCAAACCACAGTTTTGTCGATTACATCGTTAAATGCATCTTTGTATATCTGAAAAATAGAGGAAAAAATATGTTTGTAGTTATGTATAGTCTTTTCTTGATCAATAAATAGTGATATGTTTACGGCTTGGTATTGGTATGGCTTGCTAGTATTCACTGCACCCATGTCTAAAGCTAATTTCAGACTATGTATCAAATAACGCGTCCAAATTACGCAATAATATCGCAAGCATTTATAGTATATAGCAACCTCAGATGACCACGATCTTTGAAGAGTGTGCACAACTGCACAGCAGTCAACACAATGGATTTAAACACAAGAGGGCGGCGCGTGATATTGCCTATAGCCTAAAAGTGCGGCTGTTTAAGTCAAAAGAGACAGCAAATGTAGTTTACTCTCTATCTGTCTTTTTTTTATTCATTCCTCTCTGCGCAATGCACATAAATATAATAAATAAATATAATAATACACAAATATAATAAATGTATACTAATTTTGTTTCTTTCCAATGTTGAGAATTTGCAGCAGAGGAAGTTCTAGGCCACCTAACACAAATTCTATCAGTTCGACTAAATTCAAATATGGCGTTCTACTTTCGAAAAAATGATAGACTATAATGTAATAAATTTTGTTTGCCTATCTTTTTTTTAAGTTCGTCGGTTCGGCCAGTTAGCAATCAGTCCTACAATAATGAATTTCCATCTACGAAACTTAAAACGTGGTGCATATAATGTATAATGTAAGCGAACAAAGAAGAGATCTTAGAAATTCAACCCCAAAGGAGGGTGACATAGGGGGTGACGTTTATAATATGGAATAAGACCGCGTTACGTGGGTGAAACCCCAGGGCGCCACTGGTAACATATAAATAGTAGGTACAGTACAATGTGAACTTGTCGATAGTAATGTCAGGTGCGCGATATTATGTCGCGAGCTATTTACTATACGTACGCAATGGCATAACATAATATATAGTAATGGTATAACAATAGCATAATAATGTTACAGCGTAGTATGAATTTACTTTAACACTGTGATATTCATAGTATGTATGTGTTGTTTCTTATCAGTTTATTTGGATTCGATTTACAAATTTAAAAGAAGGGCATGCGAAGAATTAAGCCGCTCACCTCTAAAACACGATCTAAATAGTCCTGTTTTGTTTCTAACAGATCACTATTGGTCTGCTTCAGACATTGCAATCGCGTTCCGACTTTATCCTGGATGTTCTGTATGTACTTCGGTGAACTGTGCTGCATGATACTTCGCGTTGACATTGGACTATCCTGACGAAGGTTTGTGGACGTTTATTAATATCGTTAGCGATATTATCAGTTGTTATTAGTTAACAAGGTTTCTTATCTCCTCCACATAGATATGACTTTAGTAATAGACTTGCGTATCGCGGAATGGTGCACATACGTCCTAAGCTTCATGCGTCCAAACGACATTCGAAACACTTTTTCCATTCCATCGCAGACACCTTATTTATAGTTTTTTTTTGATGCGGGGAAACACATTTACGCGCCTTCACTGGCCCTGAATGGGGTCCAGTAGTGTGTGGGACACAAGGCACATGATAGTGCCGAATACCCACAAAAATCAACGCGAGTGCCATCAATGCCGCCCTTGGTCCCCACCAACAAATCATCAGGGCACCTCGACGGCTAGTTAGCCCCCTAAGGGACCAACTCCACCTCCAGAGATGGGGTTGTCACGCACTACAGAACGACCCCACCGACTTTGAGACAGTGCAATGGGGTGAGGTTCCTATCCTCGCCCCTTGCCCCGTGCCCAAACGCGCCACCTTCTGTTGCCCTTAGGTCCCCTCTTCTTATAAGAGGGGTACCGAGAGCGATTCCTCCTCCTGATCTTAAAGCACCCTCTTCTTATAAGAGGGGTGCAAATATCCCCCTGGGTTCAATTGGCTTCGCGTGGGGTCACCCCGGGCTAAACTAAACCCCACCGCCACGATAAGGCTTGAACAATGGTGGGGACCTTTTTTATAGCCTGCTCAATCGTAGACAGTATAACTTCTGGCGACGGAAATTGTATACCTTTGAACAATTTTTTTAGAGAGTAAACTGTTCCAAAGCTATAATTAGGCTGTATTACAATTAGGTAGTGAACCCAACCCAACTGAATTCTTCTATCAGCTTCGAGAAGGAAGCCGATAGAAGGATTGTTGGGTTGGGCAGCATTCCGGAACGTTCGTCACATTCTCGCGTCGCCTATACCGTAGAGCTTGAAGACCAAAGTCTTCAACCAGTGCGTTCTCCCTGAGATGACCTACGAGGTCCAAACATGGCCTCTTAATCTAGGGCTAGTCCGCAAGTTTGCGGTAGCATAGTGGGTTTCTGAACTGTTGGTGTTTCTTTGTCCGATAGAATGCGTAACGCAGTCTTAAGGCAAATAACTAAAGTAAACGATATCTCGCGACGAATAGGCTCGCTGAATTGGCAATGTACTGGTCACATACTCAGAAGTTTAGATGGCAGATAGGCCACTAAGGTTCTGGAGTGGAGCCCACGTTTAGGAAAATAAAGTGTTGGACGACCTTTCATCGGGTGGGAAGACGATCTCCGTGCAGTAGCTGGTCCGGTATGGATGCGAGTATCAGTTGTTCGGCCGTCTTGGCATTCATTTCAAGAGGCCTATGTTCGGCAGTGGACCGATAAGGGCTGATATTGATGATGACGACGATAGCTGTAAGTAACCCTAACAGTCCACCGTCTCTTAGTTAATGGATCAATTTGATAAATCCAGGATTCATCACCTGTAGTGAAGTCGTAAATATGCCGAGACTAGCTTGCATGAAATTTACCTATCCTGCCATGGCAATATGGCATCGAATATTGACGAATGTCTGTCTTGGAATGCTTGCCGATAGTATATGCCTAAAATTAAATTAGATATCGTACGCACTACACATGTGCTCCAAATTTATTAACCATAATGTAGCGTATAATATTTACGTCTTTGCTACATTACGCTACGGAATTATCTTATGGGTGCCTTAGACGTAAAAAAGAAAAGATGCTAGGTGTCGTATGTAACATGAAACCCAGAGATAAATAAACTATGCATTATAACATATAGTAAAGAGAGGATCGGGAAACTCACCGCATGGCCTCATCGAGGCACACAAACAGGCCCAGGTCAAGTGGTGCCATGGCAGGATAGGTAAATTTCATGCAAGCTAGTCTCGGCATATTTACGACCTCACTGCGGGTGATGCAACTTTATTAAGACTAATTAAGAAGCGACCCTTTCGAGAAAGTTTACCAACTCTCTCATCTCTCTCTCTCTCTCTCGTGTTATTAACCATTTCACCCTAATTTTATACCCATCACTGATGCACGCGCACACACACACACAGGAAATACAGAGGGGAGGCGGTATAAGCGTTGTGCGTTGTGACTTCAACTAGGTCTTGACGTCATCATTAAGGCCATGGCCTAAGTCAGTGTCTTGGCTTTCAAATCAATTCGTATATTCCTGTTTTTAGAAGAAAATGATGATGTCATTACAATAATACTTTTACGGATTTTATCGCGGTTTATTTTTAATTATTTATGTAGCCCGACGTTTCAGAAGCTTTACAGCAACCATGGTCACGGGTGGACTCCGCCCGTAACATTCGCCGTAAACTTAAGACATCAAATATTGATGTGTTGTATCTTATATTCTAAAAAAAACTGCTCTCACGTTTGCATGCTATAGATGCATCACATTTCATCTATTAATTATTTAATACGTGATTTGTTACAATGGCTTGTCCAAAATATTTTGTTAGACAATAACGTAGCTTAAAAATACATTACAAGTCTCTCTCTCTGACAATGTTAGGGACTTAATGCGATAGTAAAACGCAGCTATATGTCTGCACGGCCGCAACAGTGGCATCCTTCTACTCGGAAGAGAAGACAAGATTGCCCCCGGGCCCGATGGAATAACAATCAAGGTGCTGAAACCGCTGAGGTAGCCCTCCCGTTATTATACACCTCCTAGTGTGCATTTCTAGCGCCCTTTTGGTGCAATGCACGAAGCCAGAGTGATAGGCATACACAAACTAACTAGTAGGCTCTACCCGGGAAAACACTGGCTGGAGCCCACTAGCTACCGACCCATAAGTCTCATAAGATCGCTAAATAAAAACTATGAAAGGATATTTTTCGCACGCTTAAAAAGCGTTATACGAGAGAAAAACCTCTTCATAGATGAGCAGTTTGCGTCTCGCGACAGTCTAAGCAAAAAACAGCAAATACACCGTCTCACGGAGTACGTATTCACCGGACTTCAAAAAGGCGGCCTCGCGGCACGTGCATCGTCGTTTTTGTTGAAGCAAAGGCGTTTAACAATATTTGGGACCAAGACCTTATCTTCAGACCATACCAACTATGACTGCCTGACAGACTGGTACTGATCGTAAACAATTACCTAGCAAACAGGTAGTTGACTACAGAGGAGAGGGCGCCCTATCCCCTCAGAGCCGGTGTCCCTCAAGGATTGGTTCTCTCTCCCAGGTTCTTTAACTTGTACACGACGTTCGCGGAAATCGGTGAAAAATATATAGGCGTCACTCCTCTTATAGGTCGATGAGTTTTAAGAATCACATAGATAACGTTCTGAAAACGGCACGATATGTCCTTTTTAAAGTCTACCCTCTCATGAACAAAAAGAGCAAAATGCCTTAATCCTCATTCTGTATCTTACATGAATTCGGCCGACCTAGATTTGTCGGAAAATTCAATAGCGTTTGACGAGGCCATGAGAAGCGTGCCTGGTTGCGGTTACATGCGTGATGTGGGCGAAAAATATTTTAGGAATAAGTATACAAGCAGGAAAGCTAAACTCTCAGATGAGATGCTTGGATTTATGAGGGAACGCAGAGAACACGAAGACGCTACGCCTGCCGATGTCAGGCTTCTTCAAAGCGAAACCGCTAACTTATACGCCGAGACATTCGCAGCTCAAATACACAACGGGTTAACGAAGCGATTGAGCAGTATAGACCCTCTAGGTAGGACCTCAAAGGTTCTTGTGGAGATTCTTTGAAGAAGTCATCTGACAAAGGTTAGGACTGATTCTGGGGTTACCATCTCCTCTAAGCCTGGGATCTTATCTGAGATCGAAGCTTTCTATAGCAAGTTGTATACGTCGCACTCTCCTCATTCCGTATTCCTAAACAACGATACGCGTGCAAGCCTAACATGATATTTATCAGGCGATCTGTCGAACGTCAGCTTCAGACTGGCTCTTGCGCAGTTTGAAGGTGAAAAGCCTCCGAGAACGGACGGAATTACAGACGAGCTTCTTAGATCAGGAAGCAAACTTGTAGTAAGAAAGCTAAAAATGATTTTTTATTTTATTCTTCAGCGGGGCGTACCTCCCAAGGCATGGCTTGGAAGTGACGTTGTTTTGTTTTTAAGAAGGGTGACAAATCACTGCTTCAAAATTACAGACCAATTCCATGTCTTGGCCATATTTACAAGTTCTTCTCAAGAGTCTTGACGAATCGTCTCACCTCGAAGCTCGGCGAATTCCAGCCACCGGAGCAGGCTGGTTTTCGCAGAGAATTAGCGCCATGGACCACATCTTCACCATAAGGCAAATTGTACAAAAGACACATAAGTACGATCAGCCGCTGTGCCTTGCCTTTGTGGACTACGAAAAGAATTTTGACTCTGTCGAAACCATGGCTGTCCTGGAAGTATTACAGCGATGTCAGGGCGATTGGCCACCAGTCGAAATACTGAGAGCATTGTATGACGCTGCTTTTATGTCCGTTCTGATTTCAGGAGGTCAAACGAGGCCATTGTACTCTTTTCCCCGGGGTACATCGGTGCGTATTTTCTTTGCTCTAGAGTGGTAACATTCTCGTGTACCATTGACGCTATTAATGCTTGTTTTTTTCATTTCTTTGAAAGGTTAGTAAGGTACGATGTTACCAATAACAAACATTTACCACGAATCCTATACACATTTAACTTCTGCTCTGGAATATAAGAACCTACATAGTCAAAGACAATTTTTTGCGTAACATGCTTGTTATCTTCTGTAACAGCTGTTAAATGGCGATTAAGTCTTTATTTATCCCAAAAGTTAGTCGACCACACGTGAATTCGTTATACCAACGATACACGATATTGTCTTTTACGGGCCTTCAGTCAAAAAAGTCATTTGATGTCTACCATACGTAGATATTTGGTTGTAGGTGATACTTGAAATCATAAAAAAACATAGGGCGAAAATGGTCCCAGCGTCAATTTTAAATCGGTCGTAAAAATAATTGGATCGAAATTTTAAAATTGGAATTATATTTTCATACACATAAAACCTTTTTCTCGCAGTACTTTCTAAGTGTGCTGGTATCTCGGTCCATCCCAAACGAACAGGAACTATGATAATCAGCATGCAATCTTTTATTGAAAATAATTTTTCATTTGGGTTTACTTAAGTACAAAAGCAAGGTTACTAAAAATGGGGCTTGCCAAAAACTTCGCCTGCAGAAGTAGATGCATACGAATGGTTAGAGATTGTACTTAGTTTTTTTTTTCACCAATGGGGCGGCTCTCTCCCACACTTGCCAGAAAAGCCCTGCCAAGTTGTGTGATCAAAGTGAGTTCATCAGCTGCGATTTGGTTTTTACTACGACAGTGGGCTCATATTCTCGTGGTCTTACGGAGAGCCTGACTCCCACACTAACTCAATAATTAATTACTTCGAAATCATTAATTTACCCTACTACGTTATTTTTGAGATCTGTATCGCGCAGTTCTAGTTTTTTAAATAGTTTGTGGAGGTAAAGTAGCAGACCTTTTTATAACTACTGACGTTACGATGCCAGTAGATTATACATTCATTTATTTAAAAAGCCAACAGCGTAACCTTAAAAGGATACATTCAGATATTTGGTTAAGCCGATGTTTTGCCCTCCTTCACTCGCCCTTTATAATCGCCCTCCGGAAACTCACAATTCGCACGAAATGCCACGACATCGCTGTCACTTTATGGTGAGGCAAGTGAGCTTAGACTTGCCTTCCCGGTCACGCCTGTTCAATTTGAATGAATTGCAGTGTGGCATTACCATAGTTAGATTGCCACCTATGCTTCGACTACCACATTTAAACCCAATTCTGGTTCCGAAATCTGGAGTCGTGTAAATATATGTCGCACGGAACTTAGTTACAATATCTCGAAGAACTAGAACCTATGGTTCTACAAATCTAGTCTTTCAACTTTACAATGGAGAGAGAGAGAGAGAGGAAGTGGAGTAGAAATATAAAATACTGAGAACAGCAACGGCCTGCTGGAGTAGCTTGGCGCTCAATGATAGAACTATTTGTCAAGTATTCAGAGCATTGTCATACATTGCCGCCTATATGCAAGGGTCTACGATTTCGTAGAAGGTTGCTTGCTCAGTACAGTTCGACGGGGTGGGAGATATCATGGATCTTTGTGGAACTCCCGCCCTTAATGTATGTTTGGTGGGAAGAGTGACCTTGACTCGGAATCGAGGATGTTGGAATTATTTTTTCTCATATGAAAATACCATCCTTTATAATTTCTACATGCACTAGGTTTAATTAAGGTTTGATCAAACGAGCAAACAGAGTTTTTTATGACTCCCGACGCCCATGAACATCCACATAATTACTATGCCGATGTGTTTGCCCTCCTTCCCCCCACCCCACAATGGGAAACCGTAGATTAATAATTAACCTCAGGATCAATAAAAAACCGCCAACACTTTACACAATATAATAAATTAATAGAAATAAACACATGTTTGAGATCACATGTTTCGCATTTAAGAAATAAATATAAGTTCCAGGTTGATAATATATGAACTAATTATGGTAAAAAGACTATTCTGTTTGAGGGAGTTCAGTTGTTTAACAAATTGCCAGATGATGAAATTAAACAATGGAATAATTTGAAAATGTTTAAAGCCAGGCTTAAAACTCATATTCTAGTGTCCATAAAATAAGTGTATTTTTATATCCAACGGCTCAGATATAAAAAACATGTTCTGTAATATAATATCTATGTATCTCATTATAAGTGAATTTATTTTCTTATGAGAAAAAATCCGTCGACTATACTAGAAACTCATTAGATACTTCACAAGATGCCACCAACTACTGGGAAAACAAACTTTTAGAAGCAATTAGTTCAATACTTCAAGCTAGTTAGCGAAATTAGACATTTTTTAAAGCATCTACTACGAAGGGGAAAAACATATAAATAACTATGCAGACAATGAAACGAAAGACTTGCTACAACAAAGAAAATATCTATACAAAAGGAAGAGAACGAAAGAAGTAAAACGCGAATTAATTACTTTCAAAAATTTTATAGCAAAAACTGGGGCTTGAGCCTACAAATAGATTAGTGACAAATCTGAATGGACAGCAAAACTTAAAAATAAGCAAGGATATATACTGTCACGACGACCTCACATCATAAAAGAAGCCACACAGCTCTACAACGAGCTATACGCTACAGCAGACAACACCTACTTCTCTTTCGGCAAATATTCCAACGAATACAATGGACACGATGTAAATTCGGAGACACCAACTATCCTTACTTCAGAAATCGAACGCACAATTAAATCCCAAAAAAATGATAAGACCCCGGGAAGCGACAACATTACTAACGAAGTCCTAAAAGCACTATGCGTCACAATTCTGCAACATTGCAAACATTGTTTAATAATATATTTATAACCGAGACTACATCTGACCAAAATCTACAATTGTACTACTGTTTAAAAAAGGCGATAGAAGCGACCTAGGCAATTATAGTCCTATGTCAAATTTATACAATATTTTTTCGAAGATCATATTATACAGGATAACAAGGACTTTAGATGAGCGTCAATCGCGTGAGCAAGCAGGTTTCCGGAAAAGTTAGGATCCATCACATACAAACTGCAACACAAGATTACTTGTGATTGAAAAAGGAAGGAAGGAAGAATATGGGAAGACATTATACATGTGCTTCATAGACTACAGGAAAGCATTTGACTCTCTACATTTCCAAGCAATATGGAAAACACTATCAAAACAAGGTGTCAACCAAACCTATATAAACCTAATTAAAAATAAAAATATAAAAGGAATTTCTAAAGTACGTCTAGAGCGCGAAGGTACAGAATTTCCTATACAAAAAGGCGTGAGACAGGGAGGCCCGCTCTCCCCATAATTTTTCGCAGCTCGAATCTGCTTTCGGATGTCTTAACTGGGAAACTAAAGGCATACAAATATATGGAAAGCTTCCGAACCACTTGCGTTTTGCAGACGACATAGTGATCGTCACAGAATAGGAGAGTATGACAGCCGAACTAGCAATCGAAAGTCAAAAGGTGGGACGCACAATGAACACGATGTAAACCAAGATCCTAACTAATGGAATCCCCCAATACATGAAAGAAATGAAAAGATTGAATGTGTAAAAGAATATATATATTTAGGACAACTTAGTCGCTACTTGTCAATGTAAAATGGAAAGAAGCATGGTTGGTCTAAAACTATTAGATAAGGTCAGTAGTATCAGTACTAAAACAAAAATAACGGATGTTAGCAAAAGAACAAGACTACTCAAGTGGCATTGGGCCTTTCTGCAGAATGAATAACAACAGATGGACAAAGCGCCTAACAGAATGGGTACCACGAGATATGAAAAGGAAAAAGATGAAATAAGAGGTGGAGCGACATCTATTTCTAACATATCTCTCTATTTATATATATCGGCAATAATTTTGTGATTGGCCTTTACACTTTTTGCTTTGGATTTAACGAGTACCAGATCGCGCTCATTACATGTTTTCACTTTAGTTTTAGAACTATCAAATCACTTTTTCTGTTTCAAAGAGTTTGCTTTAGCATTAGAATATACGGTTTTTCGAAGGTTTGAGACGTCAATCAGTTTAATGTTATCGGAACCTGGCGCTAAGAAATCGGCACATGTCCGTTAAGGATTTTTGAGGTTTTACGTATGGTATTATTGAATCCCTGCTGTAATATCTTAACATGCTGATCCCAATTACATTCAGTAGTATTCGCGCCTAAAGTTTTCATCGCCTCAAGAATAGTTTTATTAAACCGTTCGGTATGATGGTTTGACCTAGGCTTGCCTGTGGACGCTACATGTAAACTAATGTTTTTATCACTACAAGCGCCAAGCTCTTGAGACGTCAATGCGGTACCCACATCAGTTACCAAACGTCTAGGATTACCGAAGGTTTTAGATATATGTTCCAACTCTTTAATTACTTCAGCGGATTTAGTTAGTCGAACCGCAGAAATACATACAAGTTTCTATCAACTACCAGTGTTTCCTATGCAATGGTTGTGTACACTTTGGTAAAGTGCAATTCACCTTCTTTACGGTCCGATTTAGTTTTATAATATACACAGTTCAAAGAATTTTTTATGCATTTTCTTACTTTAAGTCTTAATGTAGGAAACCAATAGTTACACAGAATATACTCCAGTTTTGTCGATCGAACAGTTACCTAAATCGCCATGATTATACTTAATTATATACCAAAACATTTTTTTTGCGACAACCTACGACGACATTGAGTAGTTCTTTTATGAGACTTATTACTTAACAATTCAAGGTTATCAAAAATATAGCTATGACCGCCGCCATTAAGTAGACAACACCCACCTATACGAGGAATAATGTCCTTTTTCGTCAAAGCGCATATCGTACTGCGTTACAGTCTGTACAAACGAGCGGTACAAACTACTGACGACGTGTTTCACGTTAGCAGTTTGTCTGCTGTAAAAATGAACTGGCTTTTCACCCTCATTCATCACTTACATAAGTATGCCAGCAATAGCCTACCAGCATCAGTGTACTTTCCTTAGTCGGATTGTGAATCAGCAAAACACTATCAGAAGCTAATTTTGCTTTCAAGGTATGAAAAGCTTTTTTGTGAACATCTTCCCACCTCCATGTACAGTCTTTTTTCGAAAGCTTTCTTAGTTATTGAATTTGATTGGGATTGAATAGTTACTTTCGTAAATTTATTAAAAAATAATAAATTTATGAAAGTAACTATTCAAATCCCAAAAAT
Organism: Eumaeus atala; assembly: GCA_017140195.1. Lineage (NCBI taxonomy): Eukaryota > Metazoa > Arthropoda > Insecta > Lepidoptera > Lycaenidae > Eumaeus > Eumaeus atala. Next base: position 1,273,464 of record JAFELO010000328.1, on the reverse strand, counting down.
TGACGCAACTGATGGACAGTCTTGGTGTTAGGGAAACGTTTCACAGCCGCTAGCATAATTTCAGTACGCATTATACAACTAAAGTTTTACTTTGTGCCCAAGAAATTCGACTTTGGATTTGAGAAACTGTCATTACTTAATATTTAGGGTTATGCCCGCATGATGATATTTATCTTTGATGGACACTTTATTCAGTAATGAATGAATGAACGACCAATCTCCTGCCACTCTGATCCATCGCGGACCGGCTATTGCACGGAGATCGTCTTCCCACCTGGTGAACGGTCGACCAACACTTCGTTTTCCTAAACGCGGCCATCTGCCATTGGTTCTTCTGAGTGTATGACCAGCCCATTGCCACTTCAGGGAGCTTATTCGTCGCGTGATATTTGATACTTAGTTCTCTGCATTATGACTTCGTTACGAATTCTGTCGGACAGAGGAACACCCAACATAGCACGTTCAATAGCCTGTTGCGCTACCGCAAAATTGCGGACCAGTCCTAAGTTAAGAGGCCATGTTTTGGCCTCGTAGGTCATCACGATGAGAACGCATTGGTGGAAGCCTTTCGTCTTCAAGCTCTTCGGTATAGGCTGACTGCTGCCCAACCAAACTGAATCTTTCTATCGGCTTCCTTCTCGAAGTTGTGTCTACCTAATTGAAATAGTTGTGTCTACATAATTGTAATAGATACGTCTATTGCAATTAGGTAGACACAACTATCTCGTCTATGACTCCGAGATGGCCTTGCGAGAACATATTCGTTGAACATGACCCTTATCTTGTCCTAGTTCATCCTAAAGCCAATACGTCGGGAGGATTCATTTAGGCTGTGCAACATTTCTTGCAAGCCCTCCAACGATTCGGGCAACATAACGATACCGACGGCGAAACAAAGATGTGAGAGGTACTCACTGTTAATATTTATGCTGTCCTCCAAAGCATTAGTGAATAGTTTCGGGGAGATGACATCCCCGTGTCACACTTCTCGATGCAATTGGATTCGCCTTGTTTTCCCGGAATCAGAACGGACGTAAAAGCAGCGTCATACAATGATCTTAGTACTTCGAAGTGTCGCCAATCGCCCTGACGTGGCTGTAAAGCGTCCAGAACAGCCCAGGTTGCGACAGAGTCAAGAGCTTTTTCATAGTCCACAAAGGTAAGGCACAGCTGCTGACTGTACTCATGTGTTTTTGGTACAAATTCCCTTGTGGTGAAAATGTGGCCCACGGTGCTAAATCCTCTTCATAACCCTGCCCGCTCAGGTGGCTGGAATTCGTCCAGCTTTGTGGTGAGACGATCCGTCAAGACTCTTAAGAATGACTTGTAAATGTGGTCAAAAAGTGAAATTGGTTTGTAATTTTGAATAAGTGATTTGTCATCCTTCTTAAAAACAAAACTACGTCACTTTCAAGCCATACCTTGGCAGGTACGCCCCGCTGAAGGACAAAATTAAAAATCTTTCTAACCTAACCTACCTTATATATGTTACGTTAAAGGAGTGTCGTTTGATCTATAGTTACCATAGAGAAAATGTAGATAATCATGCAAAATTGTACTGCCATCTGTGAGATATATTTAACATTTTATTTGTGACGTCAGTGACAGTCGTGAAAATTGAAATACAGAAATTAGAAATGGCTGCGATGGGTAGTGGACGGGGGACGATGGAAGCCCAAAATCAAGTGCAAAGTGATACAATAGATCGTTTAAAATCGCTATATCCTAATGTGAACGAAGATGAAACACCACTACCAAGATCCTGGAGTACAAAAGACAAATTCAGCTACATCGGACTGTCTCAAAATAATCTACGAGTTCACTACAAAGGTAAGAAGTTTCAAGGTTTGTTTATAGATTACATATTCACTAAAATATGTTATGGCTTTTTAGGGCTGTCTTAACTCTAATAATATATTAAAATAAACGGTTTTGCAGCCAAAAAAAAATTTGACGTGTCAACAATTTGTTAGAACGCCAAGGCATTAGAAAACTGTCCGTCAGTCAAACAAAGAAATCAGCTGATCGTATATTTTGTATCAACACCTAAATGATGACTGTGCTTTTTATATTTAAAATCACTTAAAGATGCTACTTTTACTGGTTTAAGTAATATGTGATCTAATTAATAAATTTCCTCGTTCGATAATGTACAAGGTCTCTCTTCGAAATGGCAGACAATTATTTTGTTATTTTTCTCTACAAAACGGTACTCGTTGTATACAATTATGTATCCAGCTTTCTATCGCAGACAAATTTGAAAATAATTGCTAAATGCATTAAACATTTACCAATATATCAATTTGTTATAGATTTTTAATACCGATTTAATACATTTTTATTTAAACGTGTATATTAATGGCGGTTATGCATATTTACACATACATATTGTACAGCACAATGGTAATCTTAATAAAAGTAGAATATTTGTAATAAGTAAATGTTTAAAACTAACACACACTACTGGTAAAATACCCGATATATTCAAAATGAAAATACATTAAATTACCTTTTCCTACATTACCTAATATGGTATGCTGTCGTATTTTTTGCTGTTAGTTACTAGCCAGAGGGGAGGAGGAAAGGAGGGCAATGTTAAAATCTGTATTACAAGTGAGCAAATGTCTGGGTGTCGTCAGTAGGCTTCAACTGCTGGTTTGGCCCCCTAAATAATAAAAAAAATTACAATATTATATTGTCTGACTGTCAGATTCTAAGATACAATGCTAATACAAGTAAAGTCAGCTGACCATATGCTTTAGCTAAACCAACCAAGCATTTGTCTATTCATCTTTGTCACCTTATTCAAGTATGACAAACTGCAGCTGATGTGACATATAGCAAGTGCATGTGACAAGTGTTAATAAGAATTTCCATAAAGAAGTGATAATGTTAGAGGATGAATGAGCAGAATTTTAAAATTACTTTTTATTGCTTCTGTGGTGTCACAGTGGGTGTTGCCTGCTAGCCACATGGGGCTCTGGGTTCGATCACCTGGTCGGCTAACTGTTACTAAACGTTTCTCAGATTATTGTGAGCACACATTATATTGTCTAGAATTGGAGTGTGCCCGAAGTGGCCAAATGCCACGATGCCCACATGGGTATATCTACTGGGTAAGTCCAGTAGATATACTAGAGTGGTGGATGTACTGGTACACCTCTGCCTACCTCTTAGGGGATAATAGGGATGAAGGTACCCTACATTACCCCCCCCCCAATTACGTTTTTGTTCATTGATAATACTAGCAGCTCCTTGGGGTTTTCCACTCCTGTAATTTTAGTCCCATTACTCATAACATAATGGTACAAGGCCTATATGTAGGCAATAAGGCCTCATGTAGCTATTACATTTATTTATTTTTGATCATTCATGTACACGAAAACAAAATACATTTGAAACATATACCTATCAAAAGAAAATTTTCAGAGATTAAACTGTTTGAACAAACTCTTTAGCTTTGCCATAGTAGTATAGATTAAATGTTATAAGTAGTACTATTTTAGATGACCAAGTTTAGGATCTATTCATTTATTTGTACTATAAATTAATACATCTTACTTAATTGCATGACTGTAATGCAATACAGCATAAAACCTGTACAGATTACCATAATTACCATATTATGGATTTACAAAAGATGCCAGATTAAACTTGTGATGGTGGCAGTCCCAGCGCCGGCCCGTGTCCCCTTATTCTGGATGATGATGATATTGATGTGGTGTAAATTTTGAGCAGCTTTTATACATAAAATCACAAGTGAGTTATACTGTATCACATAATTTGTTTTATTGCAATTTGATACACATTTATACTTGACCAAGAAATAACCATGGATTACAATTATATTCATAAGAAAATAAACATGAAAAAGAATCAATAATGATTATTACACATTGATTCCTTTTATGTGTGTATGATAACCACTTTATAGTATTAATGTATGGATATCAACAAATGGCAATGGACATCCTCTAACTTGGTTGTATGATACTTTTCCTTTTTAAAACATTCTTCTTTT
>JAFELO010000328.1:1244661-1269372 GCA_017140195.1 Eumaeus atala | reverse complement strand
CTACCAGTACATCCTTACTGATCAGCCTGGCATCTGTTGTGGTCTTTGACCAAACCCTTCAAGTTGACAAATCCTGTGTTTAATGTATTTGCACAAACAAACCTTATGCCCTTATATGATTATCAGTGGTAAACAATTGTTTTTTGTTATCCCCTTTGTTTTTTGCTTGGTACATATATATCTAACGCCCACTATTGGTCAGTTAGCCCAGCCCCATACTTGTTACTGTAAGAACCACTTGTGTTACAGGTACTAGATAATGGTGATTTTATAAAACTAAGAAATGTTGTATACTTAAGTTTTTTAATATAGATATACATATTATGTACATACAAACGTACATGACCTGGGCAGGATCCTTGTTTACCCCATCCAGGGGGATTGCCGGTACAGGATGGGACTGGGACTGCATCTTACAAAAGTTACACGTGATAACCATTATAAGATTACCTATAATTGGAAATGGAGTTTATGATGTTAAGACTTGATGGCTATGATTTCTCTTCTTCTCTCTTCTCTTTTGTTATAAATGGCAATCTGCCGTCATAGGTTAACACTGCTGCCAATGCTGCCAATGTCCAAGTTGACAAGAGCACTCATTTTCAAGATTGATCGGTTTCAAATTTATGCCAAAGTGATGAGATTATAATATCTTGTTTGAATGTAGATAATCTAAAAAGGACGAAAGAAAACGTTACAGGACATACACAAACATACACAAAAAATAATAAAAAAAAGACAATTTACAATTTAATGTTGTTTGAGCGGATATAATGACATAGAAGGGATAAAAGCTTATAGTTATTAGAAGACATACATAGCAAGGCATAAGAAGGATAGTGTACAAAGAAACTCTCGCAGTTTGGGCAATTGAAAAGGATATGGTTTGTTGAACCCTCCTCAAGTCCACAATCACACAAAGGAGATTGTATAATTCCTAATCTGTTTAAATGTAGGGAGTACACAAGTGGCCTATACGCAACCTGCACATAACCGACGTTGTTTGTTTATCTGTGAGTCGGAAACGAGAAAACCATGGTTTAGAAGGAATATGAGGTTGGATATCATAAAAATAACGGCCTTTAACCCTGCTACGATTAGACCAATTTGTTTGCCACTGCTTAACAAGATCTAGTTTTGGATAGCTCAAGAGATCGCGAAAATAACTTACATTATGGTCTAGGCAGCCATTTGATACGGCGTCTTCTGCAAATTGATCCACAATTTCATTGCCGAGGATACCATTATAACCAAGCTAGTACAACCTCAATGTTACTAGAGAAACATTTGTAAAGAATTTCTTTTAAATTTAAATTGAAATAAGAGGAAATTTCACCAGTGAAAACAGATGATGACTTAGGACATTTAAAACTGAGGAGAGTATTATATTTGGGGATCCAAACTGCCGAACCCACATTACTCTAGTGAAAGTTTGGAGGCATCTGTGTATGTAGGAAACCAATCACTCCAATCCTTCTCTATAATACCATTAAAAATTGAATTGGAACCTGAATCATTTTTGGACACGCCAAAATTTAATAGAATCCGAGGACGATACAACAAAACGTCATATGCCGTGTGAAAAATTGGAAAACGAGAACATGAGAAATAAGGGTTCGGAAGATTAGTTAATTATTGAAAACTCTCAATTAAACAAGGGGGATTTAATTTATGCCAATATTTATTATTGACCATCAGATCAATCAAATTTTGAAGTGTTGGTAGAAAAGGATGATCAGAACGAGCAGAAATTCTAAATATATATCTGTCTGATAAAAATTGTCTGCGTAAAAACAATGGAGAGCATTCGTAGGGGAAGATTTCATGGCTCCTAGTATTATGCGTAAGCATTGATATTGTGTTTTATCTACTTTTCCTAGAGAAACCTTGCTATATGGTTCCAAAAGAAAACAACCATAATCAATTACGTCTCGGGCAATGGCATTGTAAAGTAATTTTTGAGAGTGGATGAGCCCCCCACCAAACACCTGAAATGAAGAATGTTAACATTGGACTGGCACTTTTGGACAATGTGATCGATGTGTTGAGTGCCAGACAATTTAGTGTCGAAAATAATTCCTAAGAATGTCACCTTATTTCTGATTGGAACTGGATGGTCCTGGAACACTATGTCAATATGAGGGATAATTCTTCTCATAAATATTACTACCGAGCTTTTAGGAGGAGAAAGCAAGCCACTGTTCTAGGTAAAATAAAGCTTCATTTATGTTATTTTGAAGAATGCCAATGTTTGAAGATGATGAATATATGACGACGTCATCGGCATTCTGTAGAATGTTGCAAAAGGGAGTAACTGACTGCTCAAGATCCGAAGTGTAAATGTTATATAATATAATAAGGGGCTGAGGACTGAGCCTTGAGGAAGACCTTTCCATACACGTCTCAAAGACGAAAGACCTCCATAACGGATCTCTATTGTTCTGTCCATGAGTGAGCTGCAGATGAAATTACACAGTTTCTCTGGGATATTCAGCTTAAACAATTTGTTTCTGAGCAAAGGAAGAACCACGTTATCATATGCAGCTTCTATATCTACGAACACACCAATGAGGAATTCATTCTTAGAAAATGCTATGCGGATGTCAGTGGAAAGGATGGCTAAGCTATCACTAGTACTCAAACCTATTCTGAACCCAAATTGGGATTTAGCCAGCAAGTCATTACTTTCCACGAACCATTCAAGGCGGGCTTTAATCATGTGTTCCATAATTTTAAATAGGCAAGAGGAAAGGGCAATGGGACGGACGGACGAATAAGAAGAATCTAGATCTGATGGGGGACACTTGGTGGAGCTAATTTATGGCACGGCGAAATCTTTTAATTTGTCTCCATAATAAAACTTCAGGGGTACGTGGGTTAATAAAATTACAGAAGGATAACCAACCTAATATCTTCCTTTTTTTAAAAAGACGCTTTGCCAAGGCTAACATTCTTTTAAAGACAAGGAAATTATCCATTGTCATAAATAAACAATATGTATCCTCAGCTTTTTACCTTTGGTGAACCATGTCACTATCCGCATCCCACCAAGGTGGAGAAGGTTTAAATGGGGAATGTTTTTTGAGTGGGATGTTTTTATCTGCTGAACAGACATGAAATGAAATTATCATAACAGACCTCTATATTTCCGATATTAATGATAGACACAGAACTCACACTAGAATCACAATCAGTTGCAAAGAGATCCCATTTTGCTTTTGACAGTTGATATTTTAAAAGAGGAGTTTTATTGAAAGTATTGAAAAAACAGGAACTAAATCACTAGACTGGACTACAGAGGCATTAGGAATATACGAGGGTGGATCTAAAAGTTCTAAGCCCGACCAAGAAAATGAAAGAAAAGTGGATCTAAATTTATTTTTATTTTTCGACATAGTCTCCATCTAGTTCAACACACTTTTTCCACCTGACCTGCAACTTGTTTATCCCCTCGAAAAAAAAGATTCCGGAAGGTCGGCGAAATAATCGTTTAGTGCGACTATCACCTCTTCTTTGGTCGAAAATTTCGAGCCACCCAAATGTTTCTTTAAATTTGGAAATAGATGATAATCCCAGGGGGCTAAATCAGCGAATAAGGTGGGTGGGGCAGCAATTCGTAGCCACAATCATATATTACAGACATTGTTTCAATCGAAGTGTGAACACGTGCATTGTCTTGATGAAACAAAAATTTCTTACGCAACATTCCTTTCCTTTTTTCTTTTATTTCTTCCCGGAGTCTTCGTAAAAGGTTCAATGATAACTAGAATTTATAGTTTGACCTTTCGGTAAATAATCTACAAAAATAATGCCCTTCGCATCCCAAAAAACAGAAGCCATGACTTTGTTAGTCGACAAAACGACCTTAGCCTTTTTCGGTGTAGGAGATACTGATCCTTTCCACTGTTTGGATTGTTGCTTTGATTCAGGAGTATGGTGGTGAACCCAGCTTTCATCCATGGTAACAAATCTATACAAAAAGTCCTCGGGATCAGTCTCTAAAAAGTTCCAAACAGTCTCGCGAAATTGTGTATCGAACTCGTTTTTGTTCAGCTGAAAGCAACCTCGGGACCCAGAGAGCAGAAACCTTATGGAACCCCAACTCTTCCGTTATTATGTGTTGCACCCGGCCATAACTAATGTTTGTTATCTCAGCTATCTTACCAATGGTCAAACGTCGGTCACCCAGTACGAGATCACAAATTTTATCGACGTTTTCTTTCGTGGTAGAGGATGTAGGCCTTCCACTCCTAGGATCATCTTTAATGCTCTCACGACCGCGCTTAAACTCAGCTACCCACTTCTTGACACTGGAATACGACGGAGCAGACTCCCCCAAAGTGTTCACCATATCTTGAAGGATGTCTTTTGGTGATAGGCCTTTTTTATTGAGGTACTTAATGACTGCGCGGTGTTCAATTTTCTCCATTATTGAAAATTGCGTCAGATTGCTTCAAACAAATAATCACAGAAAATTATATTGTGCAGTATCGGAATGAAACTGCCCACAATAAATCAATATGACACATACTAACAAATGACGGTAGATCTAAAAAGATGTCATAGCTCCATGTAGGTTAGACCACGAACTTTTAGATCCTCCCTCGTATATCAGGAGTACAGAGACATCTTGAGTTAAGGCAGCAACAGCATTAATACCAGAAGGGATTTCTGGAAGAGACAAACGTGAAAAAAAGGCCTGATCTTAAAAACGACAGCAGCTAAGGCACTGGATTGTGGGGAATTGGTACAGTTCTACTGGTAAGGCAGTGTATAGACAGAAAACTCTGGATGGAAGAACCTGACCATTAAATGTCAACACAACTGAGCCAGTTGGAATCCAAACAGTATTACCATCAATTGAGGACTTTCGGTTAAGACGTCTAGCCTTTAGAATGTATCCGCAACCATCTGGGACGTTAGTACTACTAACAAATTTGTCCATGGACATCTCTGTGGGAACATTTCGAACGACACCCATACGAGTAACATTGTAAGTGGGAACAGTGGCCGTGAACTGGTTTGATAGTAAAACAGGATTAGAGAGAAATTCATTGGCAGCTTTTGGTGACGAAAATTCCACACTAATCCTACTTCTACCAACCTTAGCTATTCCGTCCTTTTTAATACACTGAACTCGAGAGTTTGTCATATCTTGACCGAATTTAATGGGATTTATGAAAGCACCGGATGAAGGATGGTCTTCTGAGTGGGAAACCTGCACAATAAACGGTAGGACCGTTTATTGTGCATGTTATGTGTCATCTATCTGCTTCTGTATACTTCTTGGACTCTAATAAACTTGGGTGATTGTACACCTGTTGTACAGATGCAGATGGGGGAACAATCCTATTAGGCAGAGGAGCCTGAACCTCATCAATGGCATGTGACCGTTTGGTACTTTGGGATGTATGTTCCATAACCTCCCCCGGCAACAGGCCAAGCGACCAGTCCCCGGAGGAGGCCACAGAGGCAGGATCAGGACGCTTGAGAGGAATCGACATGGTCGTCCTCAGCAATCTTTAACAGGATATTATTAAAGAGACTTACCTTTCACATACAAATACACAAAAAACAACGCAAAAGGCTACACAAAACACTCAAACAAAACAAATGTAAACACAAAGAATCGTCAAATTTCGAAGATCAATCACAAACACGTGCTATCCTCAACCTTCTCGACAATTTCCCCATGGCTATGATTCAATATGAACGAAAAGACAAAGAAAAATCTTGTTGTGTGCATGCAAATATAAATGCAAATGTGCATGAAAATTGGCAGAATATCATAAATTTTTTTGGAGTAAAAGAAATTTAACTAAATTTTTTTCAACATAAGCAAACTAAACTATCGAATGATAGATGATAATAGTACTTCATCATCATCATTATTAGCCCTTATCGGTGCGCTGCTGAACATAGACCCCTTTCAATGAACGCCAAGACGGCCGATCACCTGCTACTCGTGTCCATCCCAGACCAGGTAGCATGGAGTCGTGTAGTACACAGTAACATTTTTAATATTTTTATAAAATGTAAATTTTAAGAATTGTTGTACATCTTCAATACATTGAAAAGTATTTAAAGTGTAGGTACATATTATAGTCCACCGAAGAGTTGAATTAAAGGTTCCAGTATAAGCTTAAGTTAAATTTATGGTGTTGCCACCCTCCTTTTCTCCGGCCGCCATCATGCTTTGCGGGCTGCGAAGGGTTTTCGCGCTGTACCTGTGTCTTTATCTGTAGCAAATTAAATTGTCTACAACTTTGTTTCTATCACTTTTTATTGTAAAATCGAAATGAAGAAAGTAACAAAACAAAAATAAATTATAGATTTCAAATTTACTTTTGGGCATTATAACTTTTACTCTGGTCATTTTAAAATCCGAGGGCGGATTGAAAAGTACACGGCCTAACACAGATTCATTCAAATCTAAAAATTCAATCTACCCACATTATGTAGTTCAGTTCAGACTGGTTAATTGTGTGAAGGTCGAAACTTGTGCGATGATCAGTTGTGATTTTATATTTTTTTCAACAAAGCAATCGAACATAGTTTCTGCAAATGGAGCAAATCGAGCAGCGTGCCGTCACTAAGTACCTGCATAAGAAGGGGGTTATCACCGAAAACCATCGATGATGATATGGTCGGTACTTCATCAAGATAACGTCCGTGTTCACACGTCTCGTGCAATCGATGGCTGAAATCCACAATTGTGGCTTTGAACTATTACCGCATCCGCCTTATTCACCTGATCTGGCACCGTCAGACTTCTTTCTGTTCCATAACCTAAAATAGCACTTGGTAGGTCACAGATTTTCGAAAAACGACAAGGTCAATACAGCAGTAGACACTTATTTTGACACGAAGGAAGATTTTTTTTCAACGGTCTAAATGCTTTAATTGGGACTTTGCAAAAGTGCACCGAACCTGTCGGTGATAATGTATTTATTTATGTATTATGTAGAAAAATAAAAACGTAACTGATTTAGTAGGTGTTTATTTTCTTGGTTAAGCCGAATACTTTTCAATCAACCCCGGTATTATAACATCAGAGCAGTCTTCACTTAGGAGAGTAACTGCTAAATATTTTCACAATATTTAAAGAATCCATAAAAAGAACCATTCCGCTTAGTCTTTTATTATATATTTATTTCTTCATATTATTCATTATTTACACTCCTTGGTTATTATTAATTTATTATGGACGCTTTATAGTATTGATGTCTTAAGTTTACGCGAATGTTACTCATTACAATAAAACTACTTTTACGGATTTTATAGCGGTTTATTTAATTATTGAACTAGACAGGCGTTCCAGAAGCTTTACGGCAACCATGGTTACGGACGGCACTCCACTCGTGCCCGTTTTATTGTAACACTTTAAAGTACTTTTTCTTTGTAACTTAATTATGCACCCGGCAGATCATCCTCTTTCAGCTCTGATCTTGGAATATTTCTCCGGAAATAAAGCAACAAATCGAAACATGTCTCTAGAATTTTAGGGTAAGAGATCGGAGGCACCTGCTCGATACAACAGCTGAGAGAGAGAGAGCAAAGTCCAAAATCTGCCATTCATAATATGTTATAATATAGTAAAACTATAAACTTCTTCGAAATGTATAGTCGCCGTAGTCGCATTGTATAAATTGCCTTATTACATTACGGCTCGCCATTTTCAAAAACAGGAACGTTTTGTATTGTTTCGATCCAACGACTAATAGTATGGTCATTCCGAGACATTCTTCAATACGGCGGCTGACGTTTAGCCTCATTGAATATATGGATTTTTTGCAGTGATAGTGATCGATACGAGCCTGAAATTAGGTCAACAAGTATTTTGAGTTAGATGATGAGTGGTTGGGTTATTTCTTTTATTTGCATTAAAAACGGCTTTGTCTTTGTGGACTATGAAAAAGCTTTTGACTATGTCGAAATCTGACGACGACGTTATCGTTGTGTTGACCGAATCGTTGGACAGCTTGCAGGAAATGTTACACATCCCTATGTTACCTAAATGAATCCTCCCGACGTATTGGCCTTAGCATGAACTTGGACAGGAAAAAGGTCATGTTCAACGAACACGTTCGCCCTAGGTCGGTCAACGTCGATGGTTTCCGGAGTCTTAGACGAATACGTATACCTCGGGCAACTACTGCAATTAGGTGGATATTACTTCGAGAAGGAAGCCGATAGAAGGATTCAGTTAGCTTGGGCAGCTTTCCGGAAGCTTCGTCACATTCATCACGCAAACTATTCGACCAATGCGTCCTCCCCATGGATGACCTAAGGGGCCGAAACACGGCCTTTTAATTTAGGACTAGTCCACAAGTTTACTGTAGCTCAACGGGCTATTGAACATGATTTGTCAAATTATAATTAGATAATGTGCAGTAACTTGATTTGTCAAATTATAATTAGATAATGTGCAGTAACATGATTTGTCAAATTATAATTAGATAATGTGCAGTAACATGATTTGTTAAATTATAATTAGATAATGTGCAGTAACATGATTTGTTAAATTATAATTAGATAATGTGCAGTAACATGATTTGTTAAATTATAATTATATAATGTGCAAACTAATTCTTTTGAATATTTAGTTGACTTTAATAAATCAATGTTCCAGTCACCACATAGAATTAATTGTTATTTTATGCCTCGAGTAATTCTTTTCAATAATTTATTAAGCTCTTGAAGGAATATATGTGCCGATGATGCCGGTGTTCTGTAAATACAAGCATTCAATTGCATAGGGCCTAGAATGTAATACGGTTATTGTGGCATACAATTTAAATCCTTTCTTGATAGAATACATAACCCCTCCTCTTTCAGCACTGCGCGAGAAATAGGTGGCAAGTGTATAGTTCGCAATAATAATATAAAACTAATAAGGCAGAGAACTAAGGTATCCGATATCACGCGACGAATAGGCTCGCTAAAGTGGCAATGGGCTGGTCACACACTCAGAAGAGCAGATGGCAGATGGGCCAGTAAGGTTCTGAAGTGAAGGCCGCGTTTAGGAAAAAGAAGTATTGGTCCGTTTGTAGCTAGTCCGGGATGGATGCGAGTAGCGGGTGATCTATCGTCTTGACGTTCATTGAAAGAGGTCTACGTCCAGCAGTGGACCGATAAGGGCTGATAATGATGATGATGATGATTAAAGCACTTGGTCTAATTTCATGGTAGCCGTAACGAAATAAGGCGATATATATAAGCTATTCGACAATAGAGTAATAGACTTTCAGGCAACTACTGCATTGTTGAAAATGTTACGTATAATCTGAAGGTGTGCAACATTTGTTGATGGAATGTTTCAGTAATTAAGATAACGGGAGTCACTACTGAACGACTGTTAATTGAACCTCTTAGATGTAGGGCTGATCCAAAGTGTACAGCATAGTCGAAAGCCAACAGCAGATGCAGCCAAAAAATATGTAGAGTGGTTATAGCCATTCGACAATACTTAATTATCGATCTTAGTTAATAATTTATTATAATGTTAACATAAGTGGCAACGTGTTCATTTAATAAGATGATTATTTAGTATGACGGTGTTATCATGTCCCTGTTGGATAAAAACACCTAAAGTAAAAGATAAAGGTAAAGAAACATATCCTCTTTCTGTCTATGCGCACATCCTACAAGATAGTGCCGATGTATTCCGATCGTTTCAAGTACCAAATCACATAAAGTGAGGTGGTACGGTGGTGGTGGTATAACATTTTTAATTTTGAACATATATAGTTGCTTGCAGAGAACCTTCAGATTGAGACGAGCACTCTATGCGTAGGAGCGCCGATTTGATAGGTGTCGATATCGATGATGCCTATCGCGGACGGTAACATCCAAAAGGTATGAAATATTTGCTATCGATAACCTGCATCGGGGAGGACAATGTGGGAGGCAGCTTCATATTTCATACATATCGGCGTCCACACCGATATCTGGTAATGTGAAAACGTTCCGTTCCGTTGCCACCTGTCACATTATTAGTGTATTACATCTGTGACACGTGTGAGTCAGATGCAATACGCATTATGTGGAGTGTAGGTAACAATGCTATAGACTAATTACGATCCGAGGAACAGATAAGCGTTTAAATGTGGTCACTCGTCAGTAGGCAACAGATCAACGTAAACATCCGTCTCTTTGTCCCAATCTATTTAGGTTTTTACATAAGGTTCGTGTAATAATAACTTTTTATGTTATCGTTGACTACGTTGTCATAAGACGGTTAACATAAAACTTCGCACGCGTGGAATGTTATAGTGCGATTGTGACTCTTGTGATTATGTCTTGAAAACTATTCTAGAAGCGGCGCCGATTCTCCGCGCTGACTGAGCGCACATATTCAACATTAAATATTCAACATTAAATCTATACTATTAATATAAAGTCAGTCAGTAAAGTCAATTGGAATTGGAATCAGGAAACCGACGGGGATCTTTGCACCCCTCTTATAAGAAGAAGGGGCTAAAGATCAGGAGGAGGATGCGCTCTCGGTACCCTTAAGAAATTCTACCCTAAGAAGAGGGGACCGAAGAGCAACAGGAGGAGGCGCTCTCGCGCACGGGGCAAGGGTCGTGAATGGGAACCTCACCCCATTGCACTGCATACACTGTCCCAAAGTCGGTGGGGTTCTCCTGTAGTGCGGAACTACCCTATTTGTTTATTGTATACCCTATTGTATTTGTTATTGGAGGTGGAGTCGGTCCCTTTGGGGGCTGACTAGCCGTCCAGATGCTCTCATGTTTTGTTGTTCCGGGACACTCACCAAAGGTGGCACTGATGGCACACGCAGTGGTTTCTGCGGGTATTCGACACTATAATGTGCCGTGAGTCCCACACCACAGGGCCAATTAAAGTGCGTAAATGCGTTTCCCGTGCGAGAAAAAAACTTATAATTTTCTTCTTTTTGTATTGAATAGTCTAGAATAGATTAATTTAAAGCGAAAAGCAATTTCGACTGACTAAAATGTTACATGGCGGTGTGTCGCTTGACAGAGACCAAACAGCACGACACGGAAAATAGACGAAAACCGTGGCATTGAATAAATTAAAAAAAAAAAGTCTCAGACAGAACATAAGCACCCGAATCACTAGTTCTGTCTAGACTTGGTGCAGGGCAGTGACACAGGACTAGACCAGACGTCGACGGTCATCAACCGTCTAGACGTCCGTACACTCAATTATTATCCAACTTTGGTTAAAGGACGACTCTAAGTCGGATTGCTTTGTTCCAACAAATCAACAACATATACAACCTCGAGTTACCGCGAGTTATACGTGAGATCGGAGACGTGACTCGGCGGGCGTGCAGTTCGCACGTTTACGTGTGGGCCCGTACTACGCAATACGCACTCTGAATGTAATATCGCATCTCACTTAACATAAATAATTAGCGATCACTACGGCACATTGAATTGATGTTATTTAATTTTAATATCATGATTATTTATCCGTTCTTTATTTGGCATAGCTATTTAGCACCGGCGCGCTTTCAATCGTGCAGTATACTGAACGCATTTTGAACAGTTTTATTTAGCTTGCCTAGTTTATTTGTTTGGGTTTGGTCTAATGTATACTGTTCTATAGAGGAGGGAAGGCAGCTTAAAATGAGGCTTTCTAAGTCGCAAGAGACAGCAAATGTGGTTCACTCTGTCCCTCTCTTTCCATTGTTTCTTTGCGCAATGCGTATGCAAGATTAGATAGACAACGTGAGATGGTAATGCATTCTCATCTTCCGTCTTTATTTACCATGACTGCCACTCGCTGTTATATAACTAACTGTCTATGTCTTCTAATATTGGTCCTTCGACTATTTTTTTGAGATAGGTGGCAAACGAGCAGGTGGGTAGTGTCTACCGCCGCCCATTGACATTTGCAAGACTAGTCGTATTGCAGACGCGTTGCCGGCCTTTAAGGAATAGGTATGCCCCTTTCTTGAAGACCTCTAAGTCGTATCGGATCGGAAATATCGAGGCAGGCAGCAGGTTCCACAGTACGGTTGTACGTGGTAAAAAGTGGTGTTTAAACCGCACTGTTGTGGCTTTACGGATAACAAGGTGATGGGCGTGGAACTTAGAGTTCTGTCGTGATGTGCGTAAGTGGAATTCTGCTGCTGGCATTATGCCGAACTCCCCATAGAAAATACGGTAAAAGGAGCACAGGGAATTTCTTCGTGGGACCAAAGAATCGAGCTGTCGGGAAATAACTTGGTTGTCAATGATTATTAGTCGCTTTACGTTGCATTCAGTCAAATGAAACGAGCTGATATTGCGGGCCCCTGCCCACAGGTGGGAGTAGTACTCCATATGCAGTCGGACCTGCGTCTTGTAAAGTTGCTGCAGATGGGCAGGGTTGAAGTACCGTCTCGCCCTATTGAACACACCCAGCTTCCTTGATGCTAATTTAACTTCCGTTTCCAAGTGGCCGCGAAACTGTATATTACTCGATATGTCGACACCAAGTATTCCGATACTAACTGAGGTCGATAGGTAAATAAAAAAATGACTTTTTTGGCGGGAATGGCGCAAACTGCTGTCATAGGGGGGTTACATTGAGCTAAATTTAGTGGGCCCATTCCACTTTGGATAACAAATTCTCGACTTCAGACAAGTTTGTTCCGATACTTGTTGACATGTCCCCGGGAAATATCGGCACGGCCAGTGCATAAACCATGCCCAGTGCTACTATCTGCGTAACAATGGATGCCACTGGTTTGCAGTATGACATTGATATGCAGAATAAACAGCGTAGGAGATAGAACACAGCCTTGGGGATCACCGGCGTTGACAAATGTAGGGGCGGATCATTGGTTTCAATTGCCTCCGTGCGTTAAGTAAATTAGAAGATCACCAGCTGAACGTCCCCGCTGGAAACTGTACTCGCGTTCACTAATTATTTGATGATCTTCTATCGCAAGATGCCAGATCTTATCTTTAGTTGATAATAGATTCCAAAATTTTGGAAAACGAAGGGGTTATCGAAATAGGTCGGTAATTGGATGGATCGGAGCGGTCATCTTTTTTTAGTTCGGGTGCACTAAGGCAGTCTTCCAAGAGCTGGGGACAAATACAGTGGGAGAATCGAAAAAGGGCGTGTTAAATCCGGAGCACATTTTCGTAGCACAACCGGAGCGATGTCACCGGACCTTCTCGACTTACGAATGTCCATATATGCTTTACGCATGGCGCTCTGCCGGAACACAATATCCGGCATCGAGTAACCACACTTCGGGATAGCAGGCGGCGGAGTTCCCTGAACAACCAAAAAGGAGTTCGATGCATAAATAGAGCTCAGAAGTTCGGCTTTCTCTTTTGCGGCATGGGCCAGTGCTTCATCACTCGGGTGTAAAGAAGGGCCTCCGCTTCCCATGGCTTAGCAAAATTCCCTATAAAACAGCATTAGCCAGGGACCAATATGCATGGGCTCCTGAAGGAAGGCGAATTCGTCTTACGCCAATTTGGTTTACGTGCTCTGAGTGATTAACGCGTAATCGCGTTTCTTAAGATTTTCTTGTGGAATAATAATTAATAATAATTTATTTTTACAAATGTGCTCTGACTCCTGGACTATGAATATCCTGTATAATGGAATGGGACAGAATCACCGTAATGAACGAATTTATCGATTCTTTTGCTGTCCTGTAATTAAAATAAATCTACAAAATATTTTTCAGTTATAAATGTTAAATAGATAATATATAAATGCACCGGCATACTAATTATGCGGATGCCGAATTCTCCTGTTGTCGTCCATTTAAGGTTGGAATGCTTGTAATTGCCACGCTGAGCAGGCGGATTGGCAATCGCAGATTAGTTTTCGGAGCGGCGCCACTGCGGCCTGTCGCCGATACGACTGCCGGTGCAGCCATCACTCGCCACGACCACAGTCCAGTGCTCCCGTCTATTTCACTGTCACTATGCAACTGACCCGACACCGAACAGCCAGCTGGCGGAAACATTTTAGATGTTAAGAGACTTGTGCCCTTTGACGATTTTCACGTCACTCAGGGCTTGGATTGAGGTGAGTATTCTTAGGCCTCAGACCCCATACAGCCTACCTACGACCTTGCTTTACTATTAAAATTCCGTTGGACTTTTATCAAAGTTGAGTTAACATCTCGCACCACAGCTAGTAAGCAGGTGGTGTCATTAGCGTGCTGGTCCAGTACCAGTTCAGTGACTGAGGACGTTATTCATGTCATTAATGTAAGAAATGAAGTGGAGAGGTCCTACTGTGGATCCTTGGGACGTTCCTGCATTAAATGAAATTTCATTATTATAGGATCCATTAATTTTAAAGCTATTTTTCCGCGTGTGCCACTACTTTCTAGTTTTTTAATTATATATAGACGATTTAAAGTATCAAATGCGCGCGTGAAGACAAAAGACATGTTTCTTGGAGTTCAAGCAAGCTTTTGTGAAATCTGTAAATTCATATAAGCGAGTAGTTGTACTTTTACAGGGTTAATATCGAAATAGAAATGTCGATATAATACATTATTTTTGATCAGGACAATAAATTTGTTCACTAAATTTCTTTATTATGATACTAATAGTTGACAGAAGGGTAATAGAACGAAAATGGGATACGTCGTCGTATTTCCTCTGTTTAATTGTAATTTTATATGATATAAAGTAAGTAAATAGTATCTGTTAGCCAGTGGTTTAATTTACTGCTTTGCCACCTGCACGAGCAAACATCCATCGCTCACCGACTTCGCTCCATCATGCTTATGCTTCCTCTTATATTTCAACATCCTAAGACAGTTAACAACAACTTGATAACTCCTAAAATAACATACAACTTTAACATTTATCAAATGAACTAAACCTTTTAAGCTGGGTAATGAGCATTAAAGCAAATACAATCATAACATTCATCATAATTATTTATTACGAGCCGTATTTTTAAAATAACAACAAATTACATTATAAAATAGTAACATATGATGTCACTTCTGGGTCCAAAGACGAAAGTAGAAAAAATCAGTAGGGAGATCCATAGTTCGTTAAAATTTCCTGGTAATTCGGAACCCTAGGATTGAGAGAACCACCAATAGAAAACAATATTAAAATAAAATAGAAGCTTCTTAATTTAAGTCAGGATGACCATTATTTTAACAACAGCTTTATTACAATTTTGGCTCAAACTAGCCGTTATTGTGAGGACACTTATAGTACGACGGCCACACAGCCACACAGCCACACCCGCAGGGAGTACAGATGCATTATATTTATTTAACAGGCGTACTGTCAAACTTACGCTATCTATACTAGTATTATAAAGAACATTTCATTGCTTGTTTGTTTATTTGCTTTGAATTAGTTCCGAAACTACCAGTAGTTTCGAATGGTCCAGGCCAATTTTGATGAGCATAAATAATTTTCTGAAGCGAAAACTTCGATAACCAAAAGTGTGAGCCAAGTATCGAAGTAAATCCTTATACTATTACAGATTGACAACGAGTTCTTTTAGTCTGTCCGTCCCGGCTTCGCGCGGATATTTATGAAATAAGCCGTGACGGACAGCCAGTAAAATTATATGTTATGTTGTAATATGTCATGCTGTTAATTGTAGACCAGTCCGCTGTCATGACAATAAGCTTTTTGGTGTACAGGCGTTTTGACAAGGGTCACACACGCACAGGCGACAGTGGTCAGCACTGTCACGGGCACTGTCGATGGCTGCC
The DNA here is from genome assembly GCA_017140195.1 of Eumaeus atala. Classification (NCBI taxonomy): domain Eukaryota; kingdom Metazoa; phylum Arthropoda; class Insecta; order Lepidoptera; family Lycaenidae; genus Eumaeus; species Eumaeus atala. Next base: position 1,253,669 of record JAFELO010000328.1, on the reverse strand, counting down.
GAGCTGCTGTGTACACACAGCAAGTCCGCGCAGAAATGTAATCGGTGCGTGATTTTGTGACTAACTTTGTCAGACAAATACAATCATTGGTCGCGGCGCAAAGATAGAAAATATAAATATGATAGAAATTTTACGCACCTAACGCTTTAGTTGCTCTGAGCAGTACCCTAGACTTGATGATATGACTGGTGAGATCTGGCGACTAGATCTTACCAAAATATTTTTATCTTACTAGTTTCTAGAACATAATCTTTATTTCTATTTGGCCAATGATTCTGAAATCTTCATAATTCAAGATGTCATTTTTTATAGTATAGAGGGGCAAACGAGTTATCGTTTTAACGAATACCGACGCCCCTGAACATCCGCATAATTACTATGCCGATGCCTTGCCTCCTCTGCTCCTCCCTCCAATGGGCCAGCGGCTACTTGTTGGAAGTCCTCTAAATCCGAATGATATAATTCCGCCACTACTCCCCCATTCGCAGTGAAGTGATGAGGGCTCGATCTGACTGCAATGAAGCAACAACCAGCTCTCAAACATACGTTCAGTATGGAATAATCCATGTGTATACATTTAATGCAAATCAGACAAACTATATTCCAGTTTCCATTTCAACTAGAGAAGTACACGAACTCGGAACCTGTGCAATTGAAAAATCAATCGACTGCACGAGCCTTCAGCTCATTGTCCGCGGAACTGCTTTTCCTGCGTATTTATTAGCGATCGTAGGTCCGGCGGGAGTGCGCGTGTCACGAAATCCGGGCAGGTATTGTGGCACGTGGTAATGCCCCGGCCCGGTGCCAGCTGGCGAGAGGAGCCCACTCCCGCCACAGACCACTGGACTCTCGGTTTAGTGACGCCACTGTAAGACACGTGTATGCATCACAATTGGCTTAGGGAACATTTGAATGATAGGCATATGAAGTCGTGGATATGCACAGAGTAGTGAAACGAGATAAGTTAAATGTGGGGTACCATCCGCTTCTGTCTATGGCTCCCGGCCACGTCCTACATGTCAATAGTGTAACTAACACAAGAAAGCAGTGCAGTAGCTATGAGTACGCAGCCGAGAGATATGTTTGGTGTGTGGTGGCAAGGATGTTAAAACAACAACAAATATTATCTGTGGACTTATCACACCACGTTAGCCCAGTCCTGTGGTAAGGACTTTCATTACAGGTACTAGACAAAGGAAATAGATTTATATATATATATATATCCATAACCTAGGCGGGATTCGACGCGACCTCTGGCGTAACACGCGGACTAACCGCCATGATACAACTGAGCCAGCCGGTCGTCAAGTTATATAATGTTGTAAAATGGTCACATGATGACGGTATTATTATAAATACAATGAATACAAATAAGGCACATTATTAGGATATATTCACCACACAACGAGCATATGAAGAATGAAACAATATAATGGGCCACTCCTGCACACGTATTCATTCTGGCATAAAAAATAATTGCAATTGTAACAGTTTACAGGAAGTTTCACAGATAAAATGTCTTACGATAGATAATAAATTTTCATGGAAATTTCATATAAATAATGTTTGTAATAAAGTTAAGAGTAGTTTTAGGAAAGTTGTATCTTATTAGCAACAGTAAGCCGCGGTACACTGTACTGTGTTTACTACGCACTGGCGGATGCCATAATTCGCTATGGATTTAATTGTGATTACCTCACTTTGGAGGCATATTCAAGACAAATGAAAAATATACAGTTAGGAATTATAAAGGAATTAGTAAATAAAAAAATTAAAGATAAATTGAACAAAGAATATTGCGAACCATTTAAATTATGTGAAATCTTAATTTTAGATCGGTTTATGAACGATGAACACAAAATACTGTCCTTAACTGCCACTGAACTGTCAAGCTTGTGAGCCGCAATTAAAAGTTAAGAGAATAAGTACTTCGGTGAGCAAACCGGTGTGTGCAGCGTGCCGGTGCTATATAATGCTGTGCCTCACGGTTTCACTGAGCAACATCCAACCAAATGTGGTTCTAAACGCGTTTCAAAAAAGCTTCGCTCGCGGTATCTAAAAGTGGCTTCGGCGCTGACGAGAGTGCTTGGCTCAGGCAGGGGATCATAAACATTCATTATTTTTATTTTCTATTTATAAGGTTCATCAAAAATTATTACAAGTAGTACGATTGTATTTAAAACATACAGTAAAAGCAATTATCTTACAGATAAACTCAGCGTGCATATTTTAACAATGAAGAAATAATACAAAAAAAAAAGATACTCATTAAAACTTTTAGTTTCATTTCATTTGATACTGTGTACTTACACATCTATTGACAGAACATTAATGTTAATTAGAAAAATAAAAGTAATTAAATATAAAAGATTAACAATGCAAAGAGAATAATGTACACGAATGTCAAATAAATCTCCAAAAGGACAAAATATGAATTTTTGAAATTAATGGAACATCGCCTAATATCACAAAAAAAAAAAACTCGGAAGTATTCAGAAACGACAATCGGCTGGGGCAATGGTAACGCAGCTCGTGTAAGCCGTGTGTGTTGTGCCAGACGTCGCGGGTTCTAATCCCGCACAAGACATGGATGTATTATATTTCTATAATAAAAAAAATAAATTCATTTTTTTTTCACTTATAAAAAAATATTTAACATATTTCTCTTTTTTCTCATTTTCTCAAAGCACTTATTACGGGACTGGGCTAACGTGACGTAATAATTCCACAATGATATTAAAAAAAAGGAAACGTTTAATGTTCGATTAGTGTCAATTACGCGTGTTTGTAGGTATATTTGTACTTTCTAAATGATTTCTACGTTGCTTACATGATTTTTTAATTGCACGCGGACACTGTCAGTGGTTTGCTCCCAGCAATTGATGAATGTGAGGAGTCCTTGAAAATCAGCGTCGTATCGTTATGTTAAATCCAATATATTAGTATGTCAAATGCTGAGTGACCACCTCTGTTGGTTACAATATTGGCAGATGAGCAGGTGGTGGGTAACTACCGCCGCCCACAGATATCCACACGACCCGAGGTCGTGCAGGCGCTTTGCCGTCCGTTAAGATGGGAGTAAGCTCTTTTTGGAAAATCGTATCGTTTCGGAAATACCGACGGTGGCAGCTGGTTCCACATCGAAGTTGTGCGCATTAAGAAATTACGCTTGAAATGCACAGTTGTGGACTTTGTGACATCAAGGCGGTTGTGACGGTGGAACTTAGAGTTCCGCAGTCATGTCCGAGAGTGGAATTCCGCTGCTGGTGTTAATCGGAACAACTCCTCGGAACACTCCCTGTCTTCGCTCTGTATCTTCTACCGCATCTAAATGCCGAAGAAGATACGGAGCGAACGTCTCTTCGTAATGTCAAAGAACCTAGGAAAGAAACAACCTGGTCGTCAACGATTCGAGTTGCTCTACGTTGAATACGGTCAAATGGGGCGAGCTGATAGTTGAGGGCACCAGCCCAGAAGTGAGAGCAGTACTCCATATGCGGTCGGACCTGCGCCTTGTATAATTGCAGTCGATGATGTGGCGTGAAGTACTGTTTCGCTCTATTGATCACACCCAGCTTCCTAATAATTTTGCCTTCGCCTCCAAATGACCGCGGAATTGAACGTTGCTCGATATGTCGACTCCAAGAATCCCGATACTAGCTGAGGTCATTAGGTGGTATTTTTGACGGAGAACAATTTTTTTAACTGTTTATTTGCGTTGATTAGGCTCGAAAATACTGGACCGATTTGACAAATTATCTTACCACTAGAATCCTTCATTATTTGTGATGCAGAAATTATAGGCAACTAGCTGTCGCGACAGATGTTCTGTCATAAATTTATTCTGTGGTCATTACATTAAATCATCATTGTCATGAATTTACAATATTTATATTTTTTGTAAATATATTTTTCTTGGCATATTTCGTGAAGAATCCATACGAGGCCGGCACGAACTGCTAGTATTGTATAACTAATCCGTAACGTTACTAACACAAGTTGTTGTGATGAATAAAAGTATATCTTTATTTAAATTTAGCTTAGAGCTCAAATCCTCTGGGAGCGCGTCTTGTGACTATGCGTTCAAAAGTGAAAGAAAACAGGTGGTTAGCCGTCACGTGATGCTGTGCTACTCCATAAGGTGACGGGACTCTTCCGCGTAATAAGAGTCATGAATTAAATTGCGGGTTGAACTCTTTAATATTACAGGGATATTACACATTATGAAAATACTTTGATGTTTATTCAAGTATTTTACAATTCCGATGTTTCAAAAACTTAAAACTATCATATTCACGGTGGACTGAGATGACATATATCCTGAAAACAGCCACCGTGGAGCACCTACCTGCAGGAGCATATGAACTTGATTTTGACTCTCCTTTGCATATATGAATATACACCTGCGTCAATGAACATATCTTGTAACTGAAATAAAACACCGGCGCGTTACAATACGTGCAGTTTGCGAACACGCTGAGTTTGACCTGTTACTACCCAGATTTGTTAAAGCAGAAATCTTCGCGAAAGGACACAGGTTCCGCCCATGGATGATCCTCACAGCTCGGGAGCCTCACAGCTAGGGTTCTCATACGTGCCCGTATTGTACAATTTTTCACAGTACACCACAGTAACCACTTAGCGTTGCGTCAATCGCAACAATTAATAATTCTTACAAAAATATTCGGGTACTTCTATATCAGGCCATCTCCCATTTCAGTCTCCACTGGGTGGGGTCCAGTGGTGTGTGGGACTCGCTGCACATAATAGTGCCGAATACCCACAAAAACCACCCGGTGAGGTGCCCCGGAACAACAATCATCAGTCTCCAAACTCCACCTCCACAGATAGGGTTGCCCAGCACTACAGGACAACCCCACCGACCTTGGGACAGTGCAATGGGGTGAGGTTCCCATCCTCGCCCCTTGCCCCGTGCGCAAAAGCGCCGCCACCTTTTCTCCTTTGTCCCCTCTTCTTATAAGAGGGGTACAAAGAGCGGCACCTCCTCCTGCTCTTTAGTCCCCTCTTATAGGAGGGGTACTAAGAGCCGCCATCTCCTCGGCTCAATTGGCTTCACCCAAGGTGTCTCGGATAACCCCAGGCTGCTGAGCCCCACCGCCACGACAAGGCTTGAACCATGGTGGGGGCACCTGCACTTCACTCAGTATAAGCTATCCATTTCACTTTCGGTTTAAACATGTAGAAGGAATAGCAGACGAAGGGTTAACAGAACAGATATCCATGCGAATGTGGAAGGTATGCAAGCGTCGGGGAAGACCAAGACACGTCAGAATCAGATTTATCTGGTGTGTCGAAGATGGGCCCAGACTCCAGAGAGTTTGCAACAGGCGCGTTTGTATGAAGAGACGAAAATGCAGGAAGCGAGACATGTGCGCTCAGCTCCCTCCGCCTGCCCCATCTGTAACGTGTCATCACACGACGCCACTGGTCAGGAAAGACAATCTGGAATAGTATTGGCATCAAGGGACTCAAACATTGATCAATACACTATCATAAACAACGTTAAGTATGTTCTAGACAGGATTACTGCTATAACTCTTATAACGTTTATGTTATAATCTTTTAATACTTTTTCTTTCTTAATAGTATATATATAAGTCGCCGTCAGATCGCTTAATTCTCCGTTGCCGTTCTTTTGCCTAAGAGCACGAGACGGCAAGTGATGCGGCCAATTTAAGTCCTATTTTTTTTGGGACCTACTACTAATTGGCGGCGCTTGTCCAGCCTTAACAGTTCGAATGACTACGAAAGACTTTTTTGTCTTCAGGTTTAGGGAGACGATAGGGGGACAGACCCCCTCTTTTCCCGCAGATGGGAAGAGACAAACCGGAATTTTATTGTGGGCATTACCCTATGGTGATTATTATCGAGACCGAAAAGGGGGAAACGGTCGCCCTCCCCACACTAGTGGGACGGCGCGCGCACGATATCGTTTAAGTTGCGGAGTCGTGGATAAGGATAATTGAGCTCGTTTAATGTTTGGCTTAACAGAGGAGGCCGGCTTCCTCACCCTCCCCTCTGACGGGAGGGGTTGATTTGTGCTACAAATTGACAAAGGCCGTGTTCTTGATTTAGTTATTATTATTAGAGCTCTCTAGAGTCGCGTTATTTTATTTTATAAATTTAAGTTCTCAACTTACGGATTCGAACCCGGGCTCGTTTACGTAAGCGTTGTGTGAGTTTGTCAATTTGTCGGTCATTTGTGTTATAACTGTGTCACTATATGTGAGATTTCAACGCTCGACCGGTACGAGCGGTGTTTATAATATTGGTTCTAGCAGGAGAAATGCATTTACGCACCATCCAGCCGACCCAAGGGGGCCTGAAGTGTGTGTCGGTCTCAGGTCGTGAAGCGATAGCTACACTACCGACTAAAACCTGCTATCTTGGCCCTAGTAGCATTTTACTGCGGATGCGTGTCTGGGTGTGTTTTTGCTTGTGTGCAAGGGCGGACTTAGCAACAGCTATGGCCATCGCGTCGTCGGCGTCGTGCAGTACGTGCTTCGGCCGACGGTAACGGGAATCGGTTATTAACGTCGGGTCGTATTCCGACGTTTTTGTGAGCACGGTCAAAGAACTTTTGAGACAGCTCTTTGAAGTGTTCTTTTATCGATGTTAAGTGAAAGTCGCAATGTAGGTCGATATTACGAATGTACCAGTGGCCATGCGCAAGAATCTATTCTGCAAACGTTCTATTTGGGTCGGGGCTATGTGCGCGAATGCTGCACTGCAGTACGACATGATCGGTCGTATGCATGTAGTACATATACATGTACAAGGTGAGCTTATGCCTGTTCGCCATTTTGCTCTTTTTGTTAATAAGAGGATATAGTTTGAAAGGGACATGCCGTGCCTTTTTCAGAACGTTGTCTATGTGAATCTTGAAGCTCATCGACCTATGGAGCGTAACGCCTAGATACTTTACCGTCTCTGCTATAGGTATCTCATTACCGTAGAGCAGGATGGCGGGCATGTTTCCTCGTTTGTGGGAGGGCGGGGTTCGGGAGAAGAGTATGGACTTAACTCTTTTCCGCGTTTACCTCTATTCTCCACTTTAAGAATCATTCACCGAGTTCGGTGAGGGCTATACCGTACCAAGTATGTGCGGTGTCCTTATGCGGTGTCATCCGCGAACATCGCCAGCTGGAAGCTTTGGTGTCGTGGTATGTCGCTTGTGTACAAATTGAAGAGGGTGGGAGAGAGGACCGTTACTTGAGAACTCCAGCTCTGAGGGGACGAGGGGAGGACAGGGTGCCCTCCACTCTGTAGCGGAACTGCCTGTTTGCTAGGTAGCTGTTTACGATCAGCACCAGCCTCTCGGTCAATCCTAGTTGGTACAGTTTGAAGATAAGGCCTTGATGCCAGATCTTGTCAAACGCCTTTGCTACATCAAAGAAGACAGCGCCCGTGCCGCGTGGCCGGCCCTGTCTTTTGAGTCCCGAGAGTACGTACTCCGTGAGGCGGTGTACTTGTTGTGGACAGTTGTGGCTGCCGCGGAACGCGAACTGCTCGTCCATGAGGAGATTTTTCTCTCGAATCACGGTTTTCAGGCGTGCTAGAATTATCCTCCTAGTGAGCTTATGAGACTTATGGGTCTGTAGCTAGTGGGCTCCGTCCGGGATTTTCCCGGTTTGTGTATGCCAATCACTATGGCTTCCTTCCATATGTCTGGGTAGTACTTTTTGTTAACACCTATTCCATATGGTTGTACTTTTTATTAACACCTATGAACGGTAATCTGTGAGAACAGATTAAATGTCTTACAATTTATTTTTGTTTTAATAATAATATTAATATGTTTGTAGTTATCACAACACGTCAGCCTAGCCCCTTCTTTTGTTCTTGACTCGGGGAAACGCATTTTCGCGCCTTCACTGGTCCTGGTTGGGTTCAGTGGTGTGTGGGGCTCGCGACATATTGTAGTGCCGAATACCCGCGAAAACCACCGCGAGTGCCATCAGTGCCGCCCTTGGTGAGGTGTCTCGGAACAAATTATCAGGACACCTGGACGGCTCGTCAGCCCCCTAGGGGACCGCCGCGGCCTCAAGAGACGGGGTTGTCCCGCACCATAGGATAACCCCACCAATCTTGGGACAGTGCAACGGGTTGAGGTTTCCATCCTCGACCCTTGCTTCGTGCGCGAAAGCGCCGCCTCGTTTCTCTTTTGTCCTCTCTTCTGATAGGAGGCGTACAAATAGCTCCCCTCTGTTAAATTCGCTTCACCCAACGTGACTCGACTCACCTCAGGCAACAGAGCCCCACCGACACGACAAGTTTTGGACCATGGTGAGGACGTTAGCCTAGCCCTGTGCTAAGTACCGTAAGGACTTATATTCCAAGTACTAGACAACGGATACATATTTAATATAATATTTTTTTATAAATTTAAGAAATGTTATATATTTAAGATTTTTATCGTAGACATACATATAATAATATATAAACATGCATGACCTAGAAAGGATTCGAGCCAGCGACCCTTGGCGCAACACGCAGACTAAGCCGGGTCGTCGAAATTTAAAAACAGAGTATAATAACATCTATTCTGATAGCAGCAAAGTCACTGATTGAAACTTAAAGAAACGTAAATGCGTTTGCCTCGTTCCACCGTGGGCTACTTGCTACCACATCATTTCATTTTGTTTTAATGTGTAAAATCTTTCCTCTCACGGATTTTGTGGGAGTGATTTTGTGAAAAATTCGGTCGCTCTTTTACTTAAACAAATATTTTAGTGATTTCATACTTTAGTTTCTGTCGCTGTCAATATATTTCAAATGTGATTACTGGTTGCATGTGCATTATATTTTAATTTTATATTGGGATAGCATGTGGTAGATATTCAAAAGGGGTCTTTGCGCCCCCTTGAATATCTACCACATTCTTGAACATTTAAATATTTAATTATAAGAAGAGGAACTTAAAGATCAGGAGGGCCTGATTGCCCTGTTATAAGACGAGGGGACCTTAGAGCAACAGGAGGAGGCGC
>JAFELO010000328.1:1220768-1244491 GCA_017140195.1 Eumaeus atala | reverse complement strand
TATCTACCACATTCTTGAATATTTAAATATTTAATTATAAGAAGAGGAACTTAAAGATCAGGAGGCCTGATTGCCCTGTTATAAGACGAGGGGACCTTAGAGCAACAGGAGGAGGCGCTTTTGCGCACGGGGCAAAGGGCGAGGATGGGAACCTCATCCTATTGCACTGTCCCAAAGTCGGTGGGGTTGACCTCTGGCGAGCCAGCCCCATCGGTGTAGGTGGAGTTAGTCCCTTAGGGGGCTGACTAGCCGTCGAGGTGCCCTGACGATTTACTGTTCCGGGGCACCTCACCAAGGGCGTCACTAATGGCACTCGCGGTGGTACTTGTAGTTATTCGGCATTCTCATGTGCCGCGAGTCCCACACACCACTGGACCCCACCCAGGGCCGGTGAAGGCGCGTGAATGCGTTTCCACGAGTCAACAACAAAAAGAATAGGTGTCTTAGGAAGAGGTAGTGCTATGCAATAGTGCATGACACTACATCCTCCTATGCAAAGGAATTGGGCCGGCACGACCGGGGAGGTACCTCTCGCTCACGTAATACCGCCGTAAAGTGACATCCTCAGTGCCACGTTTCGTGCGGTTTATGAGAAGCCGGTGGCCCATTAGGGAGAGGGGGGGAGGAGGAGAGCAACGCATCGGCATAGTAATTACGTGAATGTTCAATATCGGCATAGTGATTATGTGAATGTGTCGTAAAAAGGCTTCGATTTCTCGTTTCCCTCCAATTCTAAAAAAAATAATGAGAACAGTCAAGTAAGGCTCGTTGCTTTCCTTTATTTATTCGCCACGCGGGCACAAAGGCCTGCGATATAATTCCTGTAAGACGCGTAGTGAGCTTATCTCGATAAGTAGGTGCAAGGAACAAAGGGCTGTAGGCAACGGGACCGAAATGGTGCATCCACAACTGGGTCAAACTCGCGAGCGCTGGGTCGACACGTGCTCCCTCCCACCCCCTCCGATCGCCTCGTGAAAGAGCACATTAGACCTTATACTGTAAGTAGTGTGGACTACAGTTCGGTAACAGCTGGGCAGCCTAGAGTTATTGCGTACTATGCACATCCGACCCTGTGGTGTGAGCAGCAAAGATGTGTATCCAATAACGGTCACCAAGTACTGTCTGCAAGGGACACTATGTTCTGTATGCATGCGTTAAGGTGTATTGTCGGGTGTGCGCGCCAACCGAAGCGGCCTAGCAACGCAATTGTTATTAGTGATTTGAATAAGAGACGCAAAAACTATATCACCGCCTTTGTTTGTGTTTCATCTGAATGTCTGTCACAAATGAGTGGGAAGGGTCGGGTTACTAATGTGCATATTAAAGAGCGGGCAAAGTGGAAGGCGAAGACTTGTCTCGAGGCCGAAATGTTAATATGGCTGGGGCGCTGGAGGCTGGGGGCGGGCTGTCATGGCCGCCTCTAGAAAGAATCTACCGATCCGAGGCTAGGAACAGCCTTTATAGTGATGCGATAATGCAGATGTTTATGATATGATTATGATTAATAAAGTCTTGGGTTGCTTTAAGTCAATTGTTGAGTCATTATACCTAATTTACTCTATTTGTCAAGTTGCGATCGCTTGGTCAGGAGACGTGTGCACCTAATGTAGTCATAACAATGCGCGTTATTAAGATTAAACTTCGTGAAGGTGCATTAGTCCATTAGTGTTTTAATCAAGTATATAACATTGGATGAATAATGAATTAGCTGATGGTGGGCCGGCACGAACGAGAAGATATCTTCCGCTCACGTGGTACCGCCTCAAGTTAACAGCTATGTTGATTGCTGACGTGCTTCTTCCAGTCTGTGAGTTTCCGGTGGTACATTTTGAGTGATAAAACACGTCTGCATAACCATTATGCACATGAAGTCGGTAGATATCAAAAGGACCCGAATTGTCGTCCGTTACCATTCTGTTTTGGTAAATATTGTTAACAATCGCAAGTTCAATTACTTGAACATCCATGTTTAATTTTCGGGCTCGTCTAGAGAGTAGTTTCAACGACCTGCCCGTAATGTTGAGCGCCTGGTATCGCGGGGCCTTGACATATTTCCGCTGCCTACGCCAGGTCACGGCGACACGTGCTCGCTACTGTGAACCTAGGTTCTGGGCTGCGAGTCTGGTACTTTACCTGCATCCTGATGTATTGCTTTACAGTTATGATATCTTGGTGATTGCATAGCAGCTTTCTACTCCTACTATTTTGTTCTAAGCGATGGTCGTATTGAGAAGACCAACGGAGGCGGCTGGTTCCACCAATTTATAACTTACTAGTGATAGATCACTCGGTAGTCTATGACGAAAAGATACGTCTGTTCTTTTGGTGCAATAAATATCAGTAAAATATTCTGACCATTATTATTACTAATGCTAGAAAAGTATACCTGGGATTGCTTCGCCTGTTCATCTCGGGTTTGGGTTGGAATTTGGAACACCCAGTAGCGGATCAATAGCATTTTCAATTAATTAAGGAACTGTGGGAGAAAAATAGTGGGTATTCTTTCTCTTTCATTCAATTTCTCTTTCACAGTTGCTTAATTGATTTGATATTTGGAATAGTTTTGACCCACGCACCGTAATTCGCTGCCGCCATATGGCCTTCCACCCGATGGACTGGCTAGTCAGGACCGAGACGTCGGGGAGCCCTGTGCCCAGAAGTGGTCCGTCTTCTGGCTGCTTATGGTCACATATTTAAATAAGTGTATTTTTTAATGGAATACTTTTTGTACCTACTCGATATTATCTGCCTTCCTTCAGCTTTAATACAATCAATATTCAATATCAATATACCTATAAAAAACAAAAAACATATATTTAGGAATGTCTCCGTGACCAAATCGTTTAAAACCGGAAGTGATCACCGATTGGTTAGTGTCTCTCTGAATAGAGGCTTGTCCGATTAGTACAGTCGACACTCTGACCTAACTTCCGACGAATCATGGTAGGTTCCGAAAAAATCCAATTAGAATTAAAAAACCGTTTCGATGCCCTAGTTATGTCGGAAACTACAATGGCGATTGACGAGGTCAATAGTGGTGTGATCGGTGGCATACGGTACGTGGGTGAAGGATGTTGTAAGGGTAAGTATACGAGCAGGAGAGCTAAACTCTCAGATGAGACGCTTGGACTTATGAGGGAACGCAGAGCATACGAAGACGTTACGTCTGCCGATATCAGGCTTCTTTCAAAACGAATCCGCAAGGTAATACGCCGAGACCTGCGCAGCTCAAATACGCAACGGGTTTCCTAAGTGATTGAGCAGAATAGAGGGTCTAAGGTTTCTGTGGAGAAGTCTGGAAGAAGCGATCTGACAAATGTTAGGACTGATTCTGGGGTTATCGTTTCTTCTAAGCCGAGGATCTTATCTGAGATCGAAGCATTCTATAGGAAGTTGTATACGTCGCACGCTCCTCATGCCGATGTGCTAAACAACGAACCGCGTGCAAGCCTAATAGTATATTCGTCAAAGCATCTGCCGAACTGAGCAACTTAAAGGGGGAAAGGCTCCGGGAAGGACGGAATTACAGTCGAGCTTCTTAAAGCAGGAGGCGATCAAGAATTTGGGGAGCTAAAAAAGATTTTTAATTTTGTCTTCCCAAGGCATAGCTTGGAAGTAACGGTGTTTTGTTTTTTAAGAAGAGCGATAAATCACTTATTCTAAATTAGAGACCAATTTCACTTCCTGGCCATATTTACAAGTTGTTCTCAATAGTCTTGACGAATCGTCTCACCACAAAGCTTGACAATATCCCGCCACCGGAACAGACTGGCTTCTTCAGAGATTTAGTACCATGGACCACGTTTTCACCATAAGGCAAGTTGTACAACAACCGCAAGGTACAGTGGCTGATTGTACTCATGTGTATTACATGAGTACAATCTGCCACCGTGCCTTGCTTCTGTGGACTATGAAAGAGCTTTTGGACTCTGTCGAAACCTGAGCTGTCCTGGAACATTTACAGCGATTTTAGGTCGATTGGCGATACGTAGAAATATTGAGAGCATTGTGTGACGTTGCTTTAATGCCAGATTTAATTGCAGATTGGCCAGTAGGGTTCTGGAGTGGCGGCCGCGTTTAGGAAAACGAAATGTTGGTCGACCGTTTGCCAGGTTTCGAAGACGATTTCCGTGCAGTAGCTGCTCCGGGATGGATGCGAGTAGTAGAAGATCTGTCGTCTTGGCGTTCATTGAAAGAGGCCTATGTCCAGCAGTGAACCGATAAGGGCCGATAGTGATGAATGATGAATATATAACTATATCTCATATACAAAAATCTAATTTGAGGAGGAGTTTGTGTTCAAACTCTTCCTCCGAAATGGTTTTGACTCATTGGGTTCAGCTGCCGGCTGGTAATGTGTGCTGAGGTCAGTGCGATGTACTGTCTTGACGGTTGACTATCGACGTTATAACCCCGATGTACTTGACAAACTCAAATCAGAAGGGACGAACAAACTTAATCCCAGTGTTCTTCTGTTTATACACAATTTGTGTATCATTTTATTCATAGGCACCACAAGCACGTGATTTTGAATTTAAGCTTCTATACATGAACTCGCATGTCCTTATTTGTTCGCGCGCACGCATCATTTAACACATACAAATCTAAGAAACGACTGCCTATATATGAATCGAACCAAACGGGCTGGCGCTACTCCAGCTGTTTTCCAAGAGAGACCTTGTGTTTTGAATTTAAAGCTCACAGTAGAGCGAAGTTTTAGTAACGAGTTGTAAATTGGCTTGGAACTTGTGAATAAGAAATGTATGCTATCAAAAATTGAAAATTTTGTGTACCAGGGGGGTTAAGATAAATGACGTAAACTACGTACCGTAACAAAGGTGTTATATTTTGGCTGTATATCTAGAATTAGTTTAGCATTACTAAGTTTGGCTCCATAGCACCACTATGCTCTAAACGCTCGAGTGCCGCGTAGTAAGGTTAGTGATGAACGCAGGCGCCGTCCACCGCTGTTGCGCATTTTTGAATTGCTTCTCTGCACCAGCAATTAACACCATCCTCTGATTGTCTAGAGCGATGCTAACAAACCCCGCGCATGGTCGTTCTGCATAATCAGTCGCTCGCTTTGCTGGATTGGATTCGTGGGCAGTTTCGCCGAGCAGCCAGACGCGTGAGTGGTGTATGGGGCCTCAGTATGGATCGTTAATGGACACATATTTTGTATTTTGTTGTAAGGTGGGACGCAGGGTCCGGGCCGCCGACCCCACCTGCCCTACCTCCACTTACGCCTCTGGATGTATCGTACGTTTATCTTATCAATTTTGGTAACAGAACAGGGCGAACAAACAGGCGTAACGTGTCGCGCAACGTGCACGCTTTCATGAGACTTGTGTTGAAAATTGGCATCTGGGGCACACGTACTTAAATTCAGTTCCTTGCAATATTTATTTTAAACTTATAGAGCTTTCCGAGACGATTGATGCAATTGACAGTTCCGGGGGCTTGCCATCTCCGCTTAAAATTCGGGTGATTGGGAATCGATTTCAAGTTTACAGAGAAAGACTGAAGGGATGGCAGAGGCAACACAAACCTCTAGATTCATCAATACAGTTTGATTATGGGTAGAATGACACCAACACGATTTCCAGAATATAATGCGGTGGACTGTTTGTTCGCTGTGTTGTTTCTTTCATATGTGTTGTTTGTTGTAGTAACTGTAAGACGTCTACTTGTTGTGTTTATATATAGTAACTAATCCCTTGCTTATTTATCTCTTATAAAGTTCTGTGTATCTCCGATAGTGCTCCTATCGGCTGCAATCTCAGAAGACATCACTTCTTTCACCTTTCCTGATTCTACTAGCATTAGTCTTCGCTTTCATATTTATAAGTTTTGAGTTATCAATGTTCACAGATGTATTTAATATTATATTTAATGGAACTTTTACCTTATCCGTCTTTCATAACCTGTAGACTTTTAATATCAACCACTTTTCATTCTTCGATTATCTGTAAACTAATATCGCTTACACTTTTGTATTACTAACAGACTATAAGTATTTTGTATTGGCACGCAGCTGCGTCGTCGTAACCATTGATTATATATTTATATTTCATTGAGCTTTCAATTGAATCGTGGAAGAATAAAATAAAATATGTTTTCTAATTTCCGTATACCTTTTCGAGGACATGGCCTGCGCCCACGTATCTTGCATGTTTGTGTTTTCTATTTATACGTTTTAATGCATTAGACTAGACCCATATATCTGTTTGTGTGTAAGTAGATGTCACTGAAGGTATCACTTTACACCAAACGCTCCACATTAATGATGTATTCGCCCGCTCAGCGTGACAATAACTACGAGCAATTGGTCCGTAAACGTTTTGGCATCCCCTGGGAATGAGGAGAACACATCGGTATACCAATTATGCGGATGTACAGCAACCACAAGGCACCGACCGCTCGCTTGGTGCCTGTTCGTGTATATTGGTGTATGTTTTGGGTCTGCGATCGATTGTATATGTGTCGGTTGTGTGCGAGATACGTGATAGTGGATATCGGCGCAGTCGCTGCGGCGCACTGCCAGAGGGCAAAGTGCGTGTGGCATTGAACTTGCGACCGCCGGTGTTCGTCTAGTGAACGCCGCTATCACGTTTGATATAAATAATATAATATATAGTTTAAAAAATAACTAACATGCTGCATGAATTGGGCTGGCCCGACCGGGGAGGTACCTCTGGCGCTCATGTGAGCCATCGTAAACTGAGAGCTACTCAGTCACATTTTGTGAGGTTTGTGAGTAGCCGATGGCCCATCGGAGGGTTGGATGTCAGTCAGAATGACAAAAAGCTTCGGACTTCCAGTTGGTCCCCCTAAAATGTAAAAAGACAACTAAAAACACGTTTTTGTTATTGACAGAATTTGTTGAGACGATCTAATGAGCAATAAATCTACGTTTGTGTTTACCTACGAGTCAACCCCCAGTTCCATCCCTCAGTCCAACGAAATCCTCCACTCTCCAATTCATCATCAGACCAGCTGGATGGTACCCCATAGTATTGTATTGTCATCTGATCTACAAATAATCGCCAAGTTTCATCATAAAACTATTGGAACTGCGCCTGATTCAGACTCCTTACACTTTACTAGGGAACCGCCCCGGCTTCGCCCGTTTACACCAAAGCCTTAATTGGGAATAGTTCCATCTATCCATTGGTGAAAACCGCATGAAAATCGATTCATTATATTTTTGATAAATCGATCACATACAGACGAATAGATTTTGGGGCCTTTCTTATGCGATAGGGGGCAAAAGAACAGGTGCTTATCCGATAGGGGGCAAAAGAGCAGGTGGGTAGTGAGTGCCGTCCACAGACATTTGCAAGACTGTACGTCTTACAGACGCGTTACCGGCCTTTAAGGAATAGGTATGCTCTTTTTTGAAATTTCCGGTACGATACAACACAACTTAGAGGAAGTTGTATCGTATCGGAAATATCGAGGGAAACAGTTGGTTCCACAGCACAGTTGTGCGCGGTAAGAAGTGACGTTTAAACCGCACTGTTGTGGATTTCCGGACATCAAGGTGATGGGCGCGGAACTTAGAGTTTTGTCTCGATGTCCGAACATGGAATGCTGCCGTTGGTACTAAGCGATTTATTTCATTTTGTTTTATATCATAAATATGTATATGGAAAAGAAAGATAACATCACCCCGCGGAACACAAAAATAATGTTAGCCTCAGCCTCCTCAAAACCTCAGCGAGCAAACAAACAAACTGTTCAGCTTAACAGTATTAGTGTAGATGAAAGTAGTTTTCAATATTCTATCTACCGATGGATTACCACTGGAGATAGAACTCTGACATATTTCGTATCGATAGCTAGAATATTCAAAACGGCCGTGAGTTTGTTA
The DNA here is from genome assembly GCA_017140195.1 of Eumaeus atala. Classification (NCBI taxonomy): domain Eukaryota; kingdom Metazoa; phylum Arthropoda; class Insecta; order Lepidoptera; family Lycaenidae; genus Eumaeus; species Eumaeus atala. The sequence continues at coordinate 1,236,618 of JAFELO010000328.1, read as the reverse complement.
TAGTTCGAGCTGGCTGTGATTATGGAGAACCAGTTTAGTTTACGCACGAAGTGATATAACATAACATGTTGATATGTTTTGTCGGGGTGCGAAGCCTTGGATATATTTTGAGTGGCGATTATACTACGCAGTGGGCTTTCGGTGAGGATTAGTGAGACGCAGTTTCTCATTGTTCCTATCTTTTTTATATTGAAATTCCAACGAGGAATTTGTGACCACCGACGCCCATAAAAATACTATGCCGAATCGTATCATTGTTTCTGCCCCACCACCGGGCCACCGTCTACTGAAGGACCGCACGAAATGCGACGACGATCAGTTTACTGCGGTCTCATGACATCGGCCGGCAGGACCTGGAATGTCTCTTTCTTATCTTCTACTAAATCTTGTGTTTTGGTACCTAATCGTCTATAAATATCGTCAAAACCGGAGGGTACGCAGCTGCTTAGCTCTCCTTGTTAACCAGGACTTGGAGCGATGCACAGAGGCTCGGAGCGTGAGACATTGGTGACTAAAGACGCTCATACAGCATATTAGCAACTGTTATGGAGGAGTGTTGCCTTTCTTTCCTACTTCTCTCAAACGAGCCACCGGAAACTCACAATAAAATGGCTGTCACACTAGCTAGCGGTGGATTGAGACGGTAAGGATATGGGGCCCCACCGTGTATAAATCCTGGTCGTGACGGTGGGGCTCATTTGCCTGCGGTGAATTGAGACACCTTGACCGAATCCAATTGAACCAAGGGGGCTGCTCTTTGTACCCCTTTACAAGAAGAGAGGACAGATAAGCAAGAGAAGGAGACGCTTTGGTCACCCAGGGCCGGTGAAGGCTCTTAAATGCGTTTCCCCGTGCGTGAGGGCTCAGTAGTCTTGATTCATCCCAGGCGTGGATCCCCCGCCACGACAAGGCTTGATGCATGCTGGGGATATGGTAATCACCTACGTCAGCATCATGCATTTTTTTTTTACAAAATTTTGGTTAAAATGGTTTACTGTACACGTATTGGAACTTAATACGCGAGATGCCTGTTGATCACCCCATCGCCATAACAAGGATAACTGTATCTTCAGTGCACTGTGCAACAATCTGGTCTTGATGCGTCGCTTCGTGGGTCTGACGAGTCTGCGCCGTAGGGAGGGGACATACTGTAATATCGATAGTGAAAAGGAAATTGGAAATGCATTAAAAACAGTTTTTTTAGATGTAATTGAGTGTGCTCTGAAACGTTAAACATTTAGAAGATTTTACAAGATTTAACTTAGTTTCGCCTGTCCTGAAATTCGTATGTAATCTAATCCCGCAAGTTGAACTTGATACAATTCCCGGTGTAGATCGCACGATAATACTTTTTATTATGATATGGAGCTGATCAGATGATTTAGAAGGAATGTTGCTATGGAAACGTAGCCTTGTAAGGAAGACGTCCTGATTGTATGAATAAGTGAACAACCGCGATAGAAGTATTTAAAATACAAGGTGCAACATTCGCGTGTAGCTAACAAATCTCAGAAAATAAGTTCGATCCGCTTCCGATTGAGATGAAATTTAGCATGTACTTGTAAATCGGGTGACAGTAAGAAAATATTATAACATGGAGTAGAACTGATCATGAAACCGGAGGCTGGTCATAGGATTCGGTAGTTGAACTACATAAATCCTTCAAGAAATAATGCTAGGCTAGATTTTGTTACATAAAATATGTTACAAACACAATTCCACACGCCATTTCCCTAAAGGGTAGGCAGAGTGAACGGAGTGCTACATATCACGACTGTTACACGTCTGCCTCCTTAACTTCACTTGTTTCCCTTTATATTATATGTGCCCTGCTTGATACAGGTTGTGGAATTTCACAAATATCGGATTCGTGTACTAACACGTGGATTCTCAACTTACAAAGTTGTATGTTCAGTGCTCTCGGTTTCATTTCTATTCAAAGACTAGTGCTTTGTCTATCCAATATCACATGCGCATTGAGCAAGGAGGAGTGCTGTCATTTACTATCACTTTCGACTAATACGGGCGCGTTTCAGGTTGGTTTCTCTTCTCTATACAAATTATTCTATGGTCCGGACTTAGAAGTGAAAGTCAATAAAACATTATTACCATAGTGAGCACTGTGTTTTATCGATATCGGCGGCATATCGAGTACGTCCCTAGCCCAGGTGCATGCGCGGGGCAATGCTCCGGCAACAAGCACGTCTAACTCCGTCTCGCGGCGCCCCTCACCCTGTGACGTTTCTGGGTCAGTCCCGGTACAATGCTATATTGTGATGTATTGTGGCGATGCCACTGGTCGCAGTAAGACTACAGTGGCGTGTTACATGTGTTTAGTAAGAGTTGCGGCCGATTCAGCCGGCGGAGTGATGATGATAGCGTTGTAAAGAGACAGTTTACTGTCGCATCTCATATGATTTTTGAGTTGATATTTATGTAGTTATGCGGATTCTCATGTCTATATCATGCAAGCATTCCCTCATGCCGACACGACCCGAGGGTCATCAGACGCAGGACAACTGGTTGACGCGTGCGGGGTGCGACTCGCAACTGCTGTACTTAGAACTTCTATTAGAAATTGAAAAATCGGTGCCCGAACTCGAACCCGGGAACTCACAATCTATTCTCTATATTCTTCAATAAAATTACTTCTACGGATTGACTCCAGCCGTGACCGTGGTTGCTGTATAGCTTCTGATGAGTCGGGCTAGTTAAGCAATTTCCTATATTACTGTAGGAGTAAGAGAGATAGGAGCACACACACACATTCTTTCACCCTTCCTCACATAGCCAGTACATGAAATAAAGCTCATAGTTAGCATTAAGTTTTACTTCTGTTGTGTGGTTCACATGTACACACGTTTTTGAAGTTATAATTTTTCTTTCGGACCTGAACTTATCTGTGGAACCGCAAAGAAGCTCAATACAGCTTCATCGGGTGTGCTGCCGGGCGAGGAGACTAGGCTTGGGGTCGAAGGAGGGACCAAACTCTCACGACCGACACCCTGAAGTTAGCTATAGTCAACATTTTAGTTGTTCTCCTGTTACGCCAACGACGTATGAAATCTACCGCATGTACATATCGCGGACTCGAACCTGCTTTCCACCAGACCACGGGGCAGCCGTCTGTGACGATCACCGCAAACCGTCGGTCTCCGCGGAATTCCGCCGCTAGCGAGAAATAGCGGGTTCCGATATCGGTCTATATACGTCATCCACTACGCAACATATTAAAATATCCGGCGAACGATTAAATTCCCTTCGTCATAGTCAGGACGACGCCGCACGCGCTAGTACTGAACCCAGCCGTACTTCAGGTGTAGGAGTAGCATCAGACGTGGGATGTCTCTAGCCCATGTAGCATATCCGGTATTACGTGAGTACGCTAGTATGGATAATGCAGTCGAGTTTTGTGCGGGACACCGTTTGAGGAGCACGCATTATTTGCATAGCTATCCATGCATTTAGTATATTATTGCAGTAGCGCGGGAGAGAGGTGCGAATAAGTATATAACCTTCTCTCTTTCTCTCATAGCCGGTGCAGTTTAACATTTAAGTTAAAATTGTAAAGAATACACATAACGTATAATTTCGATCAATTTACACAATTTTATTTGTTATAAATATAAACTTATTTACTAATTAATGATTGAATAGTTCATTCATAGAATAATATTTGATCAATACGATCTGCCTGTTTTGAGGGAAAATTGTTTGAGGGAAGCCCAAAGAACTTGACTCTAATCGCTCGTAGATGACTAGGGTCACACACGCGCAAAGTGGGTGTTCGTGTTACGCACAGATCAGACCTCTCACAATGCTAGGATTACAGATAGCACGAGAGGTGTGCGTGTGATAAAACACACATAGACCTGCTGCTCATACGTAGTACTAGGATTACACAGTTGAACGGAAGATGTTCGCGTGGTGTATTTACAAGTGCGGCACTCATCGTGTTATCGTCTCACTGTAAACAGCGGTTCAACGTATTGCGCGGGATTCCTGCCACCCGGGAAGAGAAGATAATGTAGTTTGTTGGCTAGTCAGTACTCAGTAGTCAGTGGAGTTTTTCGTAATCATCACATACGTATAATATATTGATGTCTTAAGTTTACGCGAATGTTAGTCATTACAATAAAACTACTTTTACGGATTTTAATACGGTTTATTTAATTGTTTATCTAGCCCGACGTTTCAGAAGCTTTACAGCAACCACATAAAACCATGGTCACGAGTGGACCCGGTATTTAAATAATTTTCCGTAGCAGTTTTCAAACATATTCCTACATATAATCTTGAACATACTGAAGTTATGGGATGACGGACAATTGCGGGGCTGCATCCTTATTTATACTAGAAATCGTTCAGTATCTAAATTAGATTAGAATTATAAAAAAATCACTCGACTTCGAATACAGCTTGAATGTAAAACCTTATCGTAGGGTGGTATACCAGCGGAATCGGCAACTTAGTTCTGCCGGGGTGGGTGAATAACCCTTATCAATACAGGGATATACTCAAAATAGGGCTACATGAAGTAATTCAACTGTCACAGCCGGAGTGGCTCGACAGGTGGCGCATGTCCGTCAACGTGAATAAGGCGACGGCGCTATATGTCAGCAAGAGGCGCTCCATGCCGGGGCGGTTAAAGCTTAGAGGCCAGGATGTGTCTTGGGAATCCCCAGTCGTGTATCTCGGATGCAGTATCGACCGCGCGCTGCGGATGGGCTTGCAGGTGGACCGAGCGGTCAATCAAGCGAGAACAGCCCGCGCTTTGCTGTGGCCGGTACTAGCGTCCGGACTTCTTACACGGACGAAACTGGGGATTTACAAGACATATATCCGGTCACGCCTCACTTACGCCGCCCCCGCATGGTACGCGCTAACCTCCCAGGCCCAGCGGAAACGCCTGCAAGCCCAGCAAAATATATCCCTACGGGTCATCACGGGTGCCGGTCGCTACGTCCGCAATGATGTGATCGCGCGTGACTTGCGGATAGAGTCGCTGGATGAGTTTGTGTTTCGATTGTCGAGCGCTATGTCTAATAGGGCAGACAATGGACCGCATGCTCATCTACGTGACCTGGCCCCACTGCATGCGCGACCACCTGACGGGAGACCGTATCCGCGTGAACTCCCCCTCCGTGATCCATCAAGCGGACTAGGAACTGCGTGTCCTGCGATCCGGACGAGGCTCACACATGCGCACGAATGACACACCCAATCGCTACTCACCACAGTCACAACATACCACATAACACACAGGCCCTAAATGGGCCTACATTCCGTGAGCCAAAAGCCAGGATGGCAAACCGCAATTTTATTGCGGCCCCGTTACCGAGGGGATAGTCGTCCCCTTGCGACCCAACCCGGGTTATGAGGTTCGCCTCGATGCCCGTAAACCCCACAGATTTTGTGGAGAAGACCAGAAGTGAACTGTCACAGGCGGCGCCCAATATCTACGATATTGTGAGGGACATACGACAGAAATGTCTTCAAATCTACGAGTTCTTTCTTTTTTATTTCTTCCCTCTGAGGATGGAAGGATTCACGGGACCACAGTCATGATTCTCTCCATGAGATATTCATGTACATCAGCGCCGAGGTCATTTTCGGAATTGCGCGCGAGCTACCCCCGACGTTAGAGTCGGGAGAAAACGGACTCCGCAGTCTCTCTGGTCATGATAGTAATGACTTTTATACAAGTTTTCTTATCGGGATGCATCTCGTCTATCTGCGGGAGAGTGGGGGGTCGAATCCCTTTTCGACCTCAAACCTAGTCTCGTCGCCCGGCGAGCACTCAGAGCAATCCGATGAAGCTTTATTGGGCTTTTCTTCGCTTCCACAGCATAAGTGAACTCATGCCGAGTCCGAACAAAAATTATAAGCTGCGCCCCAGTGTATGTCTCAAATAGGTACAAACATAACTAGTATTAATTTTAAGGTAACAGCGTGAGCCGATATTTATGCAAGTGATTGTGGGGCGAGGAGGTGAGAGGAGATGCACAGAAATATTTATTCACTGTGGTGTTATTTTGAAGAGATTTCCCATCAGACTGTTCTCATTATAAAACAAAGTCCACAAAAGCTGTCCGCTGTATGTTATCGATTCTGTCAGTACTGAACGGATCTTCATGGGGTTGTCACCTACGGAAAGAGCGATTCCTAAGAATGGTTTAAGTGTATAATTTATTCACGGACAAAACTGGTGCGGATTTCTAGTTACTAAAATTACCATAACACATTATAACGCTATAAATTTAAGCTGTTTTATACGAGGGTGGATCTAAAAGTTCTAAGCCCGACCAAGGAAATGAAAGAAAAGTGGATCTAAATTTATTTTTATTTTTCGACATAGTCTCCATCTAGTTCAACACACTTCTTCCACCTGACCTGCAACTTGTTTATCCCCTCGAAAAAAAAAAGATTCCGGAAGGTCGGCGAAATGATCGTTTAGTGCGACTATCACCTCATCTTTGGTCGAAAATTTCGAGCTACCCAAATGTTTTTGTTTAAATTTGGAAATAAATGATAACCTGAGGGGGCTAAATCCGGCGAATAAGGTGGGTGGGGCAGCAATTCGTAGCCACAATCATGGAATACAGACATTGTTTCAAGCGAAGTGTGACCACGTGCATTGTCTTGATGAAACAGAACTTTCTTACGCAACATTCCCGGCCTTTTTTCTTTCATTTTTTCCATTCCACGTAAAAGTAACACAATAATCCACAATAATAACTAGAATTTATAGTTTGACCTTTCGGTAAATAATCTACAAAAATAATGCCCTTCGCATCCCAAAAAACAGAAGCCATGACTTTGTGAGTAAACGACCTTAGCCTTTTTCGGTGTAGGAGAGTTTGATCTCTTTTCCACTGTTTGGATTGTTGCTTTGATTCAGGAGTATGGTGGTGAATCCAGCTTTCATCCATGGTAACAAATTTAGACAAAAACTCCTCGGGAACAGTCTCAAAAAGTTCCAAACAGTGTTGCGAAATTGTGTATCAAACTCGTTTTTGACCTCGGACCTCGGGACCCACCGAGCAGAAACCTTATGGAACCCCAACTCTCCCGTTATTATGTGTTGCACCCGGCCATAACTAATGTTTGTTATCTCAGCTATCTTACCAATGGTCAAACATCGGTCACCCAGTACGAGATCACAAATTTTATCGACGTTTTCTTTCGTGGTAGAGGATGTAGGCCTTCCACTCCTAGGATCATCTTTAATGCTCTCACGACCGCGCTTAAACTCAGCTACCCACTTCTTGACACTGGAATACGATGGAGCAGACTCCCCCAAAGTGTTCACCATATCTTGAAAGATGTCTTTTGGTGATAGGCCTTTTTTATTGAGGTACTTAATGACTGCACGGTGTTCAATTTTCTTCATTATTGAAAATTGCGTCGGATTGCTTCACACAAATAATCACAAAAAAATTATATTGTGCAGTATCGGAATAAAACTGCGCACAATAAATCAATATGACACATACTAACAAATGACGGTAGATTTAAAAAGATGTCATAGCTCCATGTGGGTTAGGCTCCGAACTTTTAGATCCACCCTCGTATAATCCTCTTTTGTTATTTAAATAGATTTGTCGAACCGAATGGCTCAACTTGTTAGAAATTCGAAAGTCTTGTCTAAACCCACGTTTCCACATAAAAGTCCTGGTTAGCTTATTTGTAAGTTAACTGGCAAATTATATACTTACTTCATTTCACAGTTTCCGGCCAGAATAAGCTAATTGGTAATAAACATCTGTGCGGTGGTTTAGTCGAGCCACAGTGCAGGACATGTATATAATTGACATTATTTTTTATAGAAATTGTATTTTACAGTTACAAAGTGAAGTAAACTGTCGTTACCGCCAGGAGAGAAAAGCTAAAGGTGGCCCTGAAAACCAGTGCTCATACTTAAGCTAAGATTCTACCTTTTTGTAAAGCATACTGTTGCTATCGAGACATTAACAGTTTAAACTCTTTTTACGTCCGTTGTATGCGTATGGCTCAGTGTGTTTATTTTTATCAAAATAGTTATTTTTATTTTATTTTAGTTAAGATTTATGGATCTTATACATATAAATAAACCTGTGAGACCGGGCCTAACTAGCGTACTGTGCGTGTTGCAGGCCACGGCAAGACGCACAAGGACGCTGCCAGCGTGCGAGCCACGCATCCTATACCGGCGGCGTGCGGTCTGTACTACTTCGAGGTGCGGATCGTGTCCAAGGGCCGGGACGGCTACATGGGCATCGGGCTGTCGGCCCACGGCGTCAACATGAACCGACTACCAGGTAACATACATTACGTTTTTCAGTGATCTAATAGACATTGAGGCCACATTGATGATGAGATTACTGGCGCAGGTGGGACCAGCGCCCTCGGTTACTATTTATGTGGATGCCCAGTTTGCTACATTAGAAAGAGTTGACTATAACTACTCGCACTCTAATTAATGTTCACGGCCCCGAGCTGGCCCGACGACGTGCTACGTCTGTAGTTCTGTATCTCTACGTCCGACGAGAGCTGTGCAAGTGCCTGTGCAAAGTTATCCCCATCAGGTGATTTGCCAAATAAAATCAACATTAATCGACGAGTCCACGTAAGGTCCGCGTAGGTCACCTAAAGCACGTCAATGCGTCGTTCCTGCGGCTCCGGTCGTGTCGGACTGTCGCCCTATTGGAATAGGAGAATGAGGCAATAGAGAGTGCACTTGTGTCTGCTCGAACGCTAGTGCACTGTATGGTGTTCAGCGCCGCGCCTGCACGTGTCCGCTGCCCGCAGGCTGGGACAAGCACTCGTACGGCTACCACGGTGACGACGGCCACTCGTTCTGCTCGTCCGGCACCGGCCAGCCGTACGGGCCCACCTTCACCACCGGCGACGTCATCGGCTGCGGCGTCAACCTCGTCGACAACACCTGCTTCTACACCAAGAATGGACACCACCTCGGCGTCGCCTTCCGGGGTCTGCCGGTAATATATTTTTTGTAGCCAAAACTTTCATACATTCGCTTCAATACGAAAGTGAATCTTTGGAGGGTTCCATTGGATCGGATCACCTACATGAGAAAGCCAGGTATACTAGCTTTTTTAAGTGAAAAGTTCAATTAATTCACTTTGAAAAGGGAAGAAATCTTTTAAATCAAATCATCTTTAGAATCTTTGCGAGTTCAAACCCAGGCATAGCCGTTTGCTAGGAGATGTTGCATTGCAGCCGAATTTGGCTGGTACACCCGGCGAGGTAGTTCTCGCTCACAAGAGACAGCCGTAAAGCTACAGCTATGATGCCGCTTTTCGCGCGGTTTGTGAGTAGCCCCATATCCTCCCCATATGGGGAGGAGTGAAGAAGGCTAAAACATCTGCATGATAATGATGCGGGACTCCGATTACTCATTTGCTATATACAAGGGATATTGTAAAAAAAACATAGGGATTTAAAAATACTATGGGGCATAAAGTGATCAGCAGACAGGCGTGTTGATAGCGTGAAGTCGGCCCACTGTGTGATGTTCAACGTCATAGACCTCGGCAACACCCGTTACAAACCAAGGACGGAACTGCCCGTGGTACAAGGGGCCTCCACAAGCCCGTGCCGCTTGTTATGCAGTCTTAAGAAGTTTAACAAACGCGCCGAGCGTCCCTCGCGATATCAGGACGAGTCTCACGACATTCCGTACTTTTAACCCTTTCAAACTGTTTAAAATGTAGCAGGGAACATAGACACCCAGACAGCATACGCTCGAAAACACCACCCTCCTACTGACACGGTCGGGCGGTTACAGTGTCCACGAGTGAATTGGCTAGCATTATTTCTAATGCCTGTAAGTCACCAGGCCTACGATAGTACGTTCCGTATAACCTTGGCGTTCCGTTTCTTTGGCATGGAACCCTAAAAATAATAGAAATTTGATTTTCAGCCGAATCTATACCCGACCGTCGGGCTCCAGACGCCCGGCGAGGTGGTGGACGCCAACTTTGGCCAGCAGCCGTTCGTGTTCGACATAGAAGACATGCTGCGCGAGCTGCGCGCACGCACGCGCGTCACCATCGACGAGTTCCCGCTGCCGGACGAGCAGGGCCAGTGGCAGCAGGTGCTACACCGCATGGTGTCCACATACCTGGTGCACCACGGCCACTGCAGCACCGCGCAGGCCTTTTCCCGAGCCACCGGACAGCCCATAGACGAAGACATCTCATCAATCAAGAATAGACAAAGTAGGTTGTTTCCGTACAGCATGGGAGGGCAGCGGTCGCAGCCAATACGCGGTTGCCCTCCTTTACCCTGTGCGACACTTGGGACTGCGGCCCTGGGCATTTCTTCCACTGGTTGTTAACTTACCGCCCTGGCACCGCGGCGCTATGACGTCACCGAGTTCATGTGAACTGCGACGAGCTCACCGCACGCGTTCGTTCACATACTCGGTGACCTCGCGGACGCCCGGCGTCCGTGGCGTCACAGCAGCGCTATGTACAACGACGGCCGACGCCGTATATTGCGACGGGGCAGCTTCCGGGACGACACGGACGCAATGTTCACCGCTTGTATGTCCTTAGGGATATCGCGGCTGGTGCTTGCCGGGCGGGTGGGCGAGGCGCTGGAGGCAGCGCGGCGCCTGTACCCGGGGCTGCTGGAGGCGGACGCCGAGCTACTGTTCCTGCTCAAGTGCCGCCAGTTCGTCGAGATGGTCAACGGCTCCGACGCGCAGGTATCCACTGACTGGTCGCGGAGCAGAAACCATTTCGTACGTTGACCTGTTATGAGTGTCTCTCGCGCACCAATAAGATAATGCGTTTTACTTGCACGAGATAGTCTGTGCGAGCGAGATGCAATATATTTACGTGAGAATTACCATAACACTGGAAGTAGCCAGCGCCTCAGTGTACCTGAACGTGTCACACTCACACGAATGTAAATAACCTTAAAAATAAAATGATAACAATATCTGTGGACTCATCGCACCACGTCAGCCTAGTTCTGTGCTAAATACAGTAAGGACTTGTGTTACGGGTGCTAGTCAACATATGTATACTTAATTTAATATTTTTATAAATTTAAGAAATTATGTATATTTTAAAATTGTATTAGAGAGATATATATAACATACATCGGCTTGGTCGGGGAGTGAAACTGGAAACACACCCTACTCCTCCTATTGTTACAATAACTGAGGTCGCCAGAATATATACACACTCGTGTTTAATATTAGGGACACTTGCCCCAATGATCATATCTGAGTCGATCAAAGGGTAGACCCCGTTTACAAAGATACATGCGATAACTTGAGAGGCGTGACCTCTGTACGACGCTCGTGCTAAATGCTAAAACTGTCGCATTACAGGTGGAACACGAGAACAACGGCGTCGCCACGTCGGTCATCTCGCACACCAGCTGCCCCTCCACAGCGCCGCCGTCCGCTCACACAAACGGTGAGGCAAAACGCACGCCCACACTCAAACTAGCTGCCCATCCACAGCAATGACGTTCGCACACGTCGATCGCACGCATACACGCACGAAAGCGTGCACACACGCACAATATTATATATGCACTAAAAAAATAACACAATAACGTAATTTAAATTGTAACGTAGGGAGTCTTATCACATCACTGTGTGTGCGTATTTTAAAAGTAGTTTTATTTAACGAGTTGATTGAAATTTATTTTCGATGCAATTGGAACCTATCCACGAATACTGACTCCCATAAACGTCCGCATTACTGTCACATATATGATGCATTGCCCTGCTTTTCCTCTTCTTCAATGGGCCACAACCTACTTACAAAATACACGTGTAGCCATCACTTTACGGCGTGAATACGTTTTCGTGAGTGAGAATTACCTCCCCTGTCGTGCCGGCTGCCGGTGCATTGCACTATCTCTTTCAAAATGTCCTACGTCCACTTTGCTATGCTATTTTGGAATTATGCCTGGTTGTACCCAGGCCTTGAAAGAGTTATAGTTATAGAGTACTGCTCAGGGCGTGTCCGAGCCGAAGGAGAAAACCCCCACAGAAGTCGTGCACTCGCGAGTTTTAAGTGATCTGCTATAGCTTTTACTTAGTTTCAGCTGTCCCGATGTCTGTTTGTCTGAAATGAAATGTTGCAAGTTACACTTAACCCACTCCCAGCGAACGTTTGGGCTGCAATCTTTCATGCCTGTGTAAATGTGATGACAGTGCTAAATTATGACGTGGGGCTGACGTGATGATGGAGACAGAAGGTGGTCATAGGAACTCTTAATATCAAGTCTATCGCGTTTGAGTTTGTTTCTCTTGATAAGGACTCTAGATCTAGACTTCTTTTTAAATAAAAGCTTCTATATAAATATGCTTTTTTTAGGGTTCTCTTACTCCAAGAGTAAAATCGGGACCCTATTACTGAGATTCCAATGTACGTCTGTCTCTACCAAGCAAACCGATGAAACTGTGTTGAGCTTCTCTTCGCTTCCACAGCACAAGTCCAGGAAAAGAAAAAAAATATCTGTCATCTGGCCTTAGCTGGTGAACCGTGATACAAGTACTAGAAAAACAGAATTTAAAAGAAAGATAATTATTAAAGGGGGATCCCATAGAACAAATCACTTTTTTAGAGTCCCCATATATAATGGCACGAGACCCTTCCTGCATGAACCCGACATGCACTCAGCTGGTTTTATTATTCACTTTTTGTTAATGTAAGTTTTGAGCGCCGCAACTGACAAAAACTAAATCTACTTCTAACATCTAACACTATGTGATACCAAATAAACGTCTAAAATCTCATTTATAATATGAATCCTACCAACATTTCAGGCGTATCAGGATCCGAGACTCGGGATGTTGGCAACTGCGACGTGGACATGACGCCCGCTGCGAATGGCACACAGGGTTCGTACAAACACATACACATATGTGCGCGACACATTCATGAACTACATGTTTGTACACTAAAATCGTTATGTTGTAGCGTGTATGGGTCTCATCAGTAGTGGGAGTATACATATTATAGTAAGTGGGAGTAGCGTACACGCGTGCAAACGTGTACGCTACTTGCGTATCCACGTGTCGGAGCATACTATTTATGGAAGCTCGGAGTACTGATGCAATTGTGAAACATGAAATGTATATAAATTTAAACGCATTTGCTTAAGACCTTACTTACGATGGCAATGTGTGCAGGGAGCAATAAGGAACGGGCAGCATTGATGTTCAACACGACATTTCTAAATGTATCAAATATCAAGAAGTTATAGAAATATGTTATAAATATTATCTCACGCATACGTACACGCACACGTACACGCGCATGTACACGCACATGTACACATAATGACGCCAATCGAGTTTACAGTCGCGTTAGTACTGTAACCAAACATTACTATACTATACACAATTTAGTATAATAATTAGGATTATATTTATATTACATTATAAGGTTTACTTATAAGTATAAATTATAATGTTTATATTATTTGCACATCATAACTCGTCGTCTCGTATGTGTTTATTTTATACATTATTATATTTTGTTTGCCCGTCGCTTTTTAGTTTCGCACTCGTAATGTGTTATGTACAGAAGTTTAACAATGTTCCATCCCATTCCAATAGCTTATTAATAGTATCTGTGTATGGCTAGGAGACTATTGCTGTCCTTTTCTATGTATAACAAATACGCAAATTATATCTATATAGCTCACAAACTATGACTTTTTGTAGGTACTTTTCTAATTTTGTGGGCTATCTCTTTCAGGTTTAAGTATTTGTAAGCGACAGAAAAGGATAGCGATATAGGAAACAAGGTTCAGGGATAGATTTGGTAAATCACAATGATTATTACATAATATTTCGTATGCACAAAGGAAAAAAATAAATACGTGATGCGACGGGACCGCTAGGTGCAGGCTATCGTCAGTGTACACCACACGTTGTGGCGCTACTGATTTCTGTCCTTAATGCTTTTACTTACAGAAAGCGTAACTGTTAAGGAGTGTATCACATTTATAGCACATTTTTGTTATGATGAAATTAAAATATATGAGTAGCGGTACATGCAGGAGTCGATACAAACCGACGCGGCCGACCGTCACCTCGCGGACCGCGCCGCTGGGCCTCGTCTGGCTGCCCCCTAGCCTCAGCTTGTATAATCACTGCAATCTTGTGCTGTCTCCGCATTGATAGGAGGTAAACTGTCATTACTTCCTGCTCCTATTTCTTTGTGATTAAGTTTGTTGCGTGTCGCTCGCTCTCCATATCAATGGGATGCACAGGAGCTGCAGTGGGGGGCACAGCCCCGTGCCGTGGGTAGTCTTACCGTAGTAACACTAGTTGGGGTCCGCAAAGAGTTTTAAATATACTCTGCTCCTTTCAATCAGATGAAGCACGTGGTTCTTATGTTGAAATAAATTGACAGAACAGGGACCACGTTGGTTTTGTTGATTACATGTCGACTACTAAATTATATATAAACTTCAGTTTTGGTGATAAACAATTTTGGATTTCTAGAGCTCAACACATATTCTATCGCACTTGTTTTTATAGAGGATGTTAGCTGTAATAACACACAAAGTAAACACACGTACAAAGTGAAAACAAGAGAGAATCATGATACTTCCCATGAAATAAAATACTGAAGTGGAATATTTTACAGTCTCCTGCATATTATACTGATGGACTGATGGATAAACAGTTAACTATAACGGTAAAATTGTACTGTACAGCATAATAAAGTACAGGATAGTACAGCATAGTACAATACAGAATAGTACAGTATAGTGCAGTACAGGATAGTACAGTACAGTGGTATAGTACATTACATAACAATATAGTATAGTACGGTGCAGTACTACTTATGACACGAGCAAAACTGTGCACCAGCGATGTCCTTTCCATTCGCCAATCTGACGGTCCCGCGGGGCCCCCAGAGGAACCTCCAGCTAGCTATGCCACTGTACAGTACAGAGAGGTATACTGGTACAGTACAGTGCGGTACACTAGTACAGTACAGAGAGGTATACTAGTACAGTACAGTGCGGTACACTAGTACAGTGTAGTGCATGTCCGCTTCATATCGCCTCACCACGTCACTCGGACACTTAGTGCCATACTAACGCTTCTTATATTATTATCCTTGTTTCAACAGGTTTTAGGTTTAGTGGTATCTCAGAGCGCGTCAGAACTGAGAACTGTAAGCCTCGTGTAGCTAGGGACCGTGCGCGCAGTGTAGGCGTGGCATTCTAGCTGTCGTCACTCGCGCCCCAGTCTATACCATAGAATACGTATAGATTGAGTGGGAGGCGCAGGCGCGCCCGGGGCAGCCGGCGTCCGTGTTGCTTAGTAGAGAAGGAAGATGAGACATACATACATACTATATTTATCTAATATCGTGATGGGTGTTCGCTCAGAGATAAAGTATTTGAAAAAGAGAGACTCAGTAGGCTACACTTTCTGTCTCTTTCTAATTTGACTGACGCGTTTTAGCCTGGCTCCCCTGCTCTATCCACATTATCTCTATGATATTGACGTTACCTATTGGCTATATTAACATTAATATTATTACTACCCGAAAATGCACGTTTCATTCACCAGCGGGCGCGATATTCTGTACGCATGGTCCCTGTAGCTACATCAGAGAGCAGTTGTTGTTTACGAGGTTTTGCATAGCAGAAATTGTTGTTAAAGTTTTAATTAACTCTTTTGTTGCTTCAACGTCTGACTTGTTCTGGGATTAACTCGCAATGACCGCGGTTTGTAATAAGTTTCATGTTGTGATGTCCAAAGTAAACAAACTGTCGTAGGATGTTCGTACCAATTATTTTGCTGAGAGGAATTTTTAAACTACCAGGACAGTGGGGGGGCATACGCCCG
>JAFELO010000328.1:1134528-1220725 GCA_017140195.1 Eumaeus atala | reverse complement strand
TGTGATGACCACCGTCGTCCAAAACGTCGCCATAAGTTCTTCTTTCCTCCTTCCCTCCAACGGGCCACCGGCTACTTACAAACAGCACGAAACGCGAAAGCAAATCTGTCACTTCCATCATGTGAGCAAGAAGTGTCTTCCCAGTCATGCCGGGCCAACTTGGCTGCAATGTAGGACGGCACTACCTCTTACTAAAGTATCCTTTTAGCCGAATTTTGCACTGACTAAGACCTACGCAACTGCATCTCCGGTCCAACACCGAACATCTCTTAGCATACTGATGTTAGCTTATCGAAGGTCAAATACATGTGACGAACCGAAAATGATTCTCTCTTGAATACAATTACAAGTTTTACTGATGAAGGTCAGCAACTTAATAAACGACCCGTGGGCCCGGCCCAGCTGACGACCGGCGGACAGCTCGCAGGACACACTACGACATTTTGTTCTGGACATGTTTCATGTGACCACATCGTATATGCGTGTGGTCTGCGGTGATTGCTCGCAGTGTGGGATAGTACAGGGCGGTATGAGCAGCTAGTAGTGGGCAGTGAGGGCTGTACAGGTCAGTACAGGGCGGGTTGTCACTTGTAGGTGGGTGCGAGGAGCTGCCGCTGGTGAAGGGCATGCCCAGCGTCACGGCCAGCGTCGCCGTGCTCTTGCCGCGCCGCCCCGGTGCGTACCGTACTCGCGAGTACCCCCGAGTATCCGCTGTTACACACTCGTATCTGTTCGTACCCGCTCGCACCCGCTGTTACCCCCTCACTTCGGCTTTTGTCGAATCTAACCGCACGTGGCCTTGTGTCCTAACCGCTATTTTTATTCGGCTCTAAATTTTAATGTCAATCTAAAATATTTCTTCTCTATTGGATATTTTTACAAATTGATCTCGCAATAAAAATGCCCAGAGGTAAAAATATGAATATTAAAAAACAGAGCACGTACACGTGAAACAGTTGCGAACACGGTCCGCCCAGCTGTCTGGCGGATATCGTACCTACAACAACTGAACGTTTTAGGCAGCATGGCTGCGGAGGCTTCGCGTTGTTACTCCACATTGATCTATCGAGCGAGAGAGTGAGCATCTGTGCTGCAAGCTACAACTATGTACGGCTTAGAGTAGAGTATGTGTTATTCCTACATGTGCACTGCAAGTTACTTGTCCCATAAAAAATATCAAAATTCTAAACCCTAAAACATAGAGGATGGTTAGAAACAATATTTCATTCATGTTATTTAAATGCAAAATTGAATGTGAAACAGTTCAGTGGACAGTTGACAACAATTTATTTCTTTTTTAATTTGTTCGCTTTTTTCTTTTCCACGTCTACGGCTGGAGCTCTTCAGAACGAGACCGCAACCGCACGCACACGTATACGTGCGTGCAACATCGTCCCGTAATCCAACGGCTATTAACATGTAACAACACCAACACATGCCATTTCACTAATGGGTAGGCCGTACGCACCGAGTGCCACATATCAGGATACTAATGTTTAAGATACGATGTTCTAATACATTTTACTAATTTATTATTATATTCGGATTGACATTAAAATTAGGGTTCTTCGCCTTCTTTTTATTTTTCTTAACGTCAATTATTTTGTATGAAGCAGCTAACGTTTTCAATTCTATTATTTCATTGTTTCTATTTATTAAATCATCATATAGTGCACAGGCAGGAAAAGTGTCAATTTCGCTTCATCATTCGCTTTCGCTATTCGCATTCGCTACATGCATAGCTTGGAACAACTTCCCCGCGTACCCACAGAGTCCCTCGCCTGCCACACATCTCTATTCTGGACATTACTAATTTGTGAGCTCTCTGCAATTATACAATGTTCAAATGTCAATTGATCCTTACAATGGGTCCTTTACATGACGCTAAACCGAGGCTGCGTTTTGATAATGCCCCTTATCACTTTATTTTTAACTTGTGTAACTACCCTCCATCCCGGACAAACTACTCAGCTTTACTGTAAACGCCCAGTCGCGTGGCGTCCACTGCAGGTAAGGAGTTCGGGTTGGTAGCGCAGTTGTTTGTGTCTGTGCGCATGCATGCATTGGCACGCTACTTGTACTGTGAAATGGGATGGTCCAAATATGAGTTATTCATTATAAGGCACATTATTTTTACACCGAGGGCCGATCCCTCAGGCTCTGTTACGGTGTCAACTGGTCGATCTTTAACTCTTGATTGCCACTTGAATGTTTCGTGTTAATTACTATTGACCGGTACGTTTGACCGGTTAGAAGTATAATATAAAGCATTTTTGTGTTAGTTAACCTGTGCAGAAGTGTTTAACGCTTCTTTTGCTCTTCAATTTATATCGCGGATCCGTTACGCTTAATGTATTGGTAACGATATATGTGCTCTATGAGAATGAATAATTATTATGATACTATTTGTCGCTTGATTATTTTTTTCATACGCCTATAAATATTTACAACATGCCTCGCTGACTTGTAGTATAAGTTCAGTGAGGTAGCTTTGAATAATTAACTCAATGTATTGTGTTCATATGTAGTGCCCGCGTGTATATATGTTTATATAAGGTATATTATTTACTTATTTAATATCACACATAATGTAATATTACACACCAAAAATACTATACTAAACTTATTTAAATATTCCAAAATTCTCAAATTGCGTGAAACCTTCCAGTTAGCCGTCATTAATAAAGTTACTGGTTTTTACTAAGTACAATGACGTATAAATTCGACACTGAGTACGTGAGCGACAAGTGAGACAGCTGAAGTTAGCCACAGGGGCTAACTTCAGTCGTGAAGGGCGTAACTCAGTACTGAAGGGCGCGCTCAGTCTAGCAGCTCGCGAATAGTTTCTTTGAATTTATTGAAAACGACAGTTTAAAGCGTGAAAAGAAAACCAAGCACTTGAATAAAACAAAGAATAAAATGATGAAATCACATATCGTAAGGAATCGCATTTGATGAATTAAAATTTACAAACAAACTATATTCATCTAAATTGACACAATCAGTGTTGCTTTTTTAACAAAAAATACCCACATACCTTTTTAATTTTATTGTTATTTTACTAGACTAAACGATGTTTGCGAAATAATGTCATTTATATTTTCATAAATGCGTCATACGAGGCTACACATATTTACAGCTATAAACTGTGATAGTTGAAGACACCGCTATGTGTCTTAACATGGAAGTTAATAATTTGTATTTTAATAAAACAGAAGTAAATAAATACGTTTGTGATTATTTTCCAGTACTTGTTTGAGCACGTGAATATACAAAGTGCTGCATTCGTCATCTGGCAGGTGTCATACAAAATTTTATAAGAGATCCGGCAACATGGGGCGGCATGTGCCCGCATGTGTGGGCATCGGACAAGCGTCACTGGAAGCCGTGTTTGTGCTCGCTTATGCTCACGTACACAAAGAGAATCGTTGATTGACACTCGTTCTAGACGCTATTATTCTTTTATTCGCGTTATTATTCAAAGGGAAGTCTATATCTTGTAATAATACTAATGTGAATAAATAGTAATGAAATATATCCATGATCAGCAATGTGCAGGATATTGTTTATATTATACTGCATTGTTTATATTATATTGTTAATTAATATGTGAAATATTCTAACATGAAATTGTGAAATGTCAATGGATTGGCGGCGATATAATAGACAAAAGATGGTGAAATTTCTTACCAAATCGAGTTATATCCGAGTTGTAAATATCAAATCGAGTTATATCTGAGTTGTCTGCGTGTGCATTTCCCACACGGTACAAAACCGGCGCGAGAAAAACACGAATACATATCGATCACAGTCGTGACATATCGATGTTAACGTTTTTTTAATTTCCTGTTTAGTTGTGAAAAACATGATCGTACAAATTTATCCATTCATCTCACTCTACACATCGTGCTGTCTCATTCACGTCTCAATTACTAATGTATGGGTACCCACACGTATGTTGTTGATCACGACTAACGCCACCTATGTGAAGATCTTGTTCCACCGAGTACCGAGTTGTGATCAGAGATGGCAGTACATGTAGAGGTTCGAACTAGACTAAAAAACTGCAGTAAAAATCACATAGCTTAAAAATTATAATTGGAATAGAGATTTATTGAGTGTCCATTCCAGAATTTGATTTAAACGTCGTCATCTGGTCAAAACTTTGGTTGTATGACATACAAATGTACATACACCAGCAACTGCTCGTCAATGAGATGACATAAGTAGGAGCATGGTTTCACAAGCACCTCGCGTTCCGCCCCCAGGAGGTCGTTTATATTTGTGTTGTGCTTTGTTTTGGTGTGACTTCAATGTTTTTATAAACGCATTTCGCTTTTACACAAACATGCTTTTAGACTATTTGCCATAAAACAATTGAAATAAAATACCACAAAATACTGACCCCGAACAGGGCAATTAATATTCGTTTTTAGGATCTCATGGGCTGTTGTGGGCAATGTGCTCGTATAGAGCTCCTTTATAGCAGGAAAGACTTCGGAAGCCGTTTTATAAATTTCGTTTTTCCTGCTAAAAATACTCATTAAAGTTTGTGTACCTGCCGTGCGCACAGTTTACAAGTAGTAAAATAATCTTAGACAAAAAATAACGACTAAGTTACAACAATAAATGACAAAGCATTATCTGGTCGAAAACGACAATGTCCTTTTTTATTAACCCGAAGAAATTAAGTAAGTGTAATAAAAATCTTATCTTAGGAAACCTCGCTTGGAACGGCACGTTCGAAAACGAATTGACACCAAATCGATGAATGAAACATTGATGTTGGTATACCTTAAAGCGGTTATTCCAATTTTATCTACTTTGATAAACATACAAAATATTTTTTTATATGGGCCTTCCCATATGTCCTGACAGAATGTCAACTATTACAGTCAGGGTACCGTGATCGTTTCTCTCTTTCTAAATGAGTAGCAAAGTAATTTTTTCTTGCTCTATCATCTCTACCGCTGTGTGAGTGATTGTGACGTCATCCCGCGGCAGAGTCGGAGGGCGGCGCGCGCACGTCGGTGGAGCGCATGCTCGCGTTCGGCCGCGAGCTGTACGCGATGAGCCAGAAGCTGCAGCAGGACCAGTACCACAAGACCATGCTGGAGGTCAGTAGCGACGTGTACTTGTATTGAAACACTTCCCGTAACCGTTCTAACGACACGACGCGCAGAATTATATTTCTCGCGTCTAGAAATTTCTGATTTCGCAACGGAGCATTCATAACGAGACGAGAATTATTAATGTGAAATCGATTTACCAACGCGATGCCTTTTTCCGTATGGACGAAATACGACGGATAGCTATCACATGTTCGCTCGGCTGCAGGGTAAAGAAGCTAAGGTTATCGCTCACTTCAGCTGACTTCATAATGTGAATATTTGTCAAGTGCTCTAAAATGAAATGATAATAATTAAATATTAAAGTTTCACTTGTAATGTGCATTCTTTTTAGGGTTCATTAGCTAAATGGCAAAAAAGTTTCCGACCTTTGTGGTTTCGTGAGGTCCGTCAGTCCGTACGTATCTCACAGACGTTTTACTTGGCAAATTATGGGTGCTGTATGTTCGAAATTTGGGAACTAAATCATTTTGTGAACCGCTTCAAAATTATCTATGATAATGAAACATTATTAAGGGCATCACTCCATACATGTAACTGAGGGATGAAAAAATATTTCGAGAGGGCACAGCCGTCTTGAGTGTTATTGGATAGGTCTTTCTATCCCGCTCGTCCGAAGATATTCAGTCGCTTCTTAGAGACCGTTTATGGCTTCTTATCCATAGTAATATATCTTGCAAGATAAACTTTTTATTCTATCACTGCGCCAATTAAACAGCACATGTCCGGGAAATTATATGTGTATCACTAACCACTAGGCGTTCAGGATACTTGAAGAATTATTATTACTTCAGGATGCGTTTAGTTTGCTGGCGTACAGCAACCCCTGGGACAGCCCCGTGGGCTGGCAGCTGGAGCCCGTGCGGCGCGAGGCGGTGTGCGAGGCGCTGAACTCCGCCATACTTGGTAACATTTTCAAATTAAATAAAACTATTTAACGGATTGTATATGCTAATGTTACAAAGCTGAGTAGTTTATTTTTTATTGCGTTCATCTCAAGAACTACTAGTCCAGTTTGCAGAATATTATAGGGATAAATAATAATAAGTTTCGTCGCCACATGCCAAAGTCATGAAAACTTTTACTTATATTTTATACAAATCAGAATTATTGTAAAAATCAAAGGGACCTTAATTTAATTGATAAGTATGATATTCATGTTTGACGTCTAATTGTACGATTACAGAGTGGCAGGGCATGGGCTGGGTCTCGCCCGTGGAGGCGTGCGCGACGCACTCGCGCGAGCTTCTGCGGCGCATGGCACGCGCGGATCTGGGCGCATGTGCATTCGCCGACCTGCCTGCTCTGCTGCGCCGCTGACCAACGAGCTGCACGCCGCGCCGCACCTTACGCCGCACCGTCCGCCCCCGCGCACGCGCCCGCCCCCGGGTTCGTGCCCGCGCCCGCTAGTTTACCACCCGACGATAAATGAGAGTTACGAAAGATATCTCTGAACACAAGAAATATCTCCGTTAAGATTTTATTCGAAATTAAAAATTTCTTCCTTTGGAATTAAATATTTTTCTAGAGGCGAGATTTTTGTTTCGATCGAAATTGTTTGTATATTTTTCGGGATGAACATCTTCCTTCTGTGCGAAGCGGTTTCCTCGAATTGAGAAATTTTCTTTGTATGAATGTGTGAATATGTGAATATGAAATGGAAATACCTATTTTCAAATAAGTATTTTCAATTCATTCAGACAAAATGGATAGAAAACTATGTTCATTGTTGTACGATCTGGCTGTAGCGGGTCGATTGTATCCAGGTACACGACACACGTAACTACAGGTCTAGCGCTGCGACGGCGGTGCCACTGGTGAAGTGCAGTCGTGGCGGTAAGCTGAACCAACATGACCAAGTATGCCTGCAGACACTTGGGGTTGCTTTGAACATATTACAACATAGTAGTCAAGGAATTATAAAATAATTAGGTCTGGAAATGGTTTTTTATAATAATTGCAAAGATTTTGTCCTGTTATCGATCTTTCAAACGCATTTAAAAGGGTTATGAATATACCAGGGCTTGGGCAATATCACCTGTGTTCATTTGACATGAGATATCATCCGTTCCCTTCGTGCGCACGGACGAGTTGGGTCAGCGGCGGCCAGCGCTGAGCCACCACCCGAATTGTGTTCATGTTCGCCGTATCCACATGACAATCGATTATAAATTACTAACTTTACCTCCTTCAGTCTATAGACAATTCTTGCCCATTCAAACGTGTGCAGTCTTTCTTTTTGCTTTCTTCTTTTGAGTCGGATAAATGTTGAAGCAGCGCAGGTACACTGCTGTGTGTGTGTCTATGTATGACATATGTAAGCAGTAGCTTCTTTATATGGCTCCATAAATTTCCATTAGTAATTATTTCCAAGCCGTTAATAATGTCAGGTTCGACTACCTCATGGTCCAATGGTAAACCACCGAGGGCCGTGAGCTTCCGGTTTTCAGTCCCGGGTCGGACCGGGAAGTGTTAGGATTTTCTTAATTTCTAACTACAGTCTGGAGTCAGGAAGTGGCGGTCAGCTCCGTGCCTCGCAGAGCACGTCAAGCCGTCGGTGTTGCGACTGACTTCTCTCTGATGTTGTCGGTCTGCCGTCTCACTTTTTGCTCGAAAAATCTGCTTGGATGCTCCCAAGTCTGTAGGAATGGGGGGATAAGATCATGACAGTCTTATCACAATGTTGGTGACACCTGAACTTCAGTAACAACTCGTTAACACTACATATGAATATAATTTTCGTGTTACATTTGGTATTATAAATATTACCTGCGAATATAATTACCTCCTTAAACAATTTTCATCGTTTAGGATAAAGCTACTATTGAAGTGAATATCAATGCCGGATTTGAAAAGTCGGAAAAGTAAAGTACGAAATAGGTCTTGAGTCAGTAAAGGGCTTCTTAAGGTTACGGAGCGCGGGGCTAGCGGTCGCTATGTATAAATACCATTTAATAGTTTTACACTTTATACCCATGTAAATAAAGATCAATTTTTATCTACAATATCGAATTGTAACGCACATGTCTTAGAGAGTGCGCTAGTGTCGTATCGGTGTTCCGACTGCAATCGCTTCGTACATGTGGCTTCTAGGGCATGGAGGGCACGGCAATGGCAGATATAAATATTGTAATATATTCATTGTGAGGCTACACTGCGCCCGCGAGGCTAGACATGGGCCAGCCAGTGCCAGACAATCAGTGGCACGCATTTCACCGACAGTATGTGCTGTCGTTTCGACCAGTCGCTTCGTTCTCCGTGTCGTATTGTGTCTACCGACACGACTCGTCGCAGTCTCGCCGCACGCTATGTCGTGTCGTGTCAAGCGGAGATGTTACTCGATGGTTTGTATAGGTTCATTAGGTTATAAGTTTTATACGCGGCCTCCGTACGGTCAAGTGATACAGTTGATTGTGTGATCGTTGTTGCAGACGAGAAAGGACGTTGTGACAAATGATTTTTATTAAACTTCGAATTTAGTTGTGATGGACACGCGGACTATGCGTTGTGTATATTCAGCGTATATATAGATATATTGTTTTAGAGATATATAAATAATAATTACATTTAATCGGTGACGCGGGGTGCTTATTGGTGATTTGAGATGTATAATAAATATTAGTAAGGCTTTTTTATTCCGCTAAAAGGCAATATTCTAACATCGTACAGCCCTGTCTATGAGAGTTGGACATTTTAACGTCAATTCGTAGAGGTTTTACGATGTTCAATGTAACATTTAATATGAAAGATATGTTTTACTCATGTATATTAAAGAAGTGTTGCCACATCAAAATTTGTTGCCACATAAGTGCCGCCGCTCTAAATTTAAATTAGAATTTTAGCATGGGATGTTTGCGAGTAGAAATGCTAAGGTGTAAATTTACTGCTCCTAGTGTACGGGGTTTAATTAAACAGACCCGCCATTTTGTTAGCGCCTGACTTGTAATGGCTGCCGAGGTGGCGCGAAGCGTACAAAAAGTATATCGCATCATGGCGACTTACTTCTGACGTCACAAGACCAACAGCTGCCGTAAGGATTTCACTTTGTACTACCCTTGCTGCTTCGGGCGTACGCGTGTTAATCGACGTGTGTACAAACGGACTATTGTATTACTATATATATTTGATGTAGAGCAGACAAGAGCGTCTGTTAAGAATTTTATGGTACATATTTTTGTGATTGTTTTTCCAATGTTTTGGTCCACACGTGTTATCTGTCTGTACGCAGCGCGTCCGCCGGACGCTCTGTATAAATGATTCTACAATATTGTTCTTGTATTGTTTTCTTTTTTTAATAATATATTGTGTTTAAACGCCAACATTGTTTTTTACTTCATAGATATACAAAAACCTATATTAAAACTAAAATAAACTCAATTCCTTTGCGTTCAAATGTTGGGAAAGTGTATCCGCAAGGTTAGACGAATAAGGTATATACAAGATCACGTCTTGAACTTCGCGAATTTCATGCACACGAACACGCCGCGGCACCAGCTCGGAGGATTATTGGTGTGTAGGAGGAAGCTGCTGTTACGCTTTTGGTTCTGATGTTTAGTAAGATCATTTCATCATGCATTGCAGCGGAATTGGGCCGGCATGACCGGGGAGGTACTCATTTTAGAGGGAGGTGAAAAGGAGGGCAACGCATCGGCATAGTAATTATGCTGATGTTCATGGGCATCGGTAGCCGTGGAAAGGCTTCGATTGTTCGTTTGTCCTCCTATACTATAAAAAAAAGGTTTATGTTCTGGAATTTTTGACATTCAGAACCAAACCTTGTTGACAATGAGGAGTTTTAATGCGACAGTGGAAGCCGTCCCATCCCGAACCTCTTCAGAGCAGCGGCGTGAGCGAGAAAAGAGTAAAAGCACGTGCAGTGGAGCACGTGGAGCGCATTAGTGCGCGAGGCACGAACAGACGCGCCTCCAGTGCTGCTGAACAATCCTCAACCCTCACCATAACGAGGGCACTTCGAATCGAGTCGTTACTTGCGATGTAAAGTGGATCCTGTACGACCATCGAAAGTGCTTATCACAATGGTTGAACCGAGGTAAACCGGTCAAATCCTGTTCCAAGCGGAACTTGACTCGGAGAGAGGGTTCTAGTGAGATTTTGTCTGTCTACACTGGTGTTATTTACTACAGTTTTCTAAGATCTGACCAGACGATAATTACAAATGCGTGCTGTCATCAGTTTGAGCTCTTGAGGACAAAGTATCCGTTAATGAACGAAGACTGGTCAGTTGCTCCAGTCCACTGCAGCTTCACAACGCTACATCCCATACTTCATGACAGACGCTCGTAAAATTTCAAAAGCTAGGGTTAGAATGTGTCCGAAACCCAGCATACCTCAACAGATTTGATCTATTTATTTACTTTCACCTTCTTGTTGTCTGTCGGTAATCAAATATTTGCAAAATATATTTTACCATCTTCCCAGTGATCGTTTTTATTATTACGTGGGGCTGATCTGATGATGGGGACGGAAGGATTGGAACTCTGTAATAAAGTATCGCAATTCTGTCGTGTTTGAAAGAAAGAAAGAAAGATTTTTATTGATTACATTACCTTGGTTTAATAACAATGCAAACTAATAACATTTAATTGTTTAAATGTCAGTACCCTCACGGATTATCCTTGGAAGAAATCGGTGTTTCCTAGTGAGAATTTGCGCTTTATCAAATCTAATGTAATGGCAGGCGCTACGTTCAGCATGCTTACAAAATCTACGGTCTGCAATTCTTTCCAAGGATGATCCATGGGGCTACTGAAATTAAGAAACATCCATATTTCAATATGGAAGATAGCTGGGTTCTTCCCTGTGCTTGGGACCCAGTGGTAAACATGCTTAAATCAAAAAGTAAACATAACACCTCAAGACAGAATAATATAATAAGTACTGTTTGCGTTAATCGGAACAACTAAACAATTATAATTCTTCGGGTACTTTTAACACATTATGACATCAGGACATCTGTCATCTCAGTCCGCCCGTGAGCATGGTTGCTGTAAAGCTTCTGAAGCGTTGGGCTACATAAATAATTAAATAAACCGCGATAAAATCCATAAAAGCAATTTTATTGTAATGATTTAAAAGTTGACATTATCAGTTACATAGCTAAGCGATCATTGGGAATAACTACTGCGCTGCTAAAGACCTCAGGATCGATAAAAGCATGTCATGTCGTCACTTTTAACATTTCGGAATCGTTAATCAACTTCTATTCTGCAACTCCAATTAATTTAATTTTTTCTCGAATCGTTCGATAATCTTACTACAATTGTTATACTGTGGTCTGACGGAGAGTGATAAAGGCAGTAAGTCTTCGGAGTCAGTTAAAATGTATTACAACCTATAGCCGGGGAATATGGTCGACATTTGTGCGGCGCTTATTATATAAGGTACAGTTGGTAATGGTTCACTTGTGCAATGTGGATACAAAATTATTGGTATGTTTATGTATAGACAGAATGGTACCTATCACAATATAATAAAGGCCAATTTTCAGTAATAAATACAGCAACAGTTACATTTGAATGTTGGTCTCGCCAAGCGCGAGGCGCGCGTAGCCTGTTTTGATTGTGTGTTGTCATTCCGTACCGGTTGAACAGCTATGTTGCTTTTTAAAATTTAATACGAATTTTTTAAATTCATTTTATTTACCTAGATGTTTTTAAACTTAGGTACTAAATTTGGCCAGGATATCATAAATTATTTTTGTCATCAAATATAGCGATGAAGAAATTTTAGTACTATTTATAATTTGAACTTTGAATGATTTGATTTGAATTATATAGCAGTTAACGTTAAATATTATTTAATAGTACCTAATTAACATTTAAATACGAAAATTAAATCCAGTGACATTTGTCAGTGACTAATTATCTATTTTTACGGATTGACCAGACATGTAGGTCTCAGTGCATTTATAAACTAAAGGGAAAAGGTATGTACACAAGACAATATGTTTGCCTAAATTACATAAGCTCCTATCTCTTTGCGTATTTTATAGTTTCAAATTACTTTAGCCTAGGAAATGATTACCAGCTTCCGTAGGTACCTTACATGATTTCGAAATTTGAATTCACATAGGTACCTACGGAATTCAATTTAATTATGCAGTAACTTCACGTCTATTATCCCCGAAGAGGTAGGCAGAGGTGCGCTAGTACATCCACAACTCGTAAGTCCAGTAGATATACGAGAACACCCAGGATTAGCCAAGATACTGAGGCTCATGATGTCATAGGTGGTAAGCCTATGGCCACTTCGGGGTCATTCCAATCCCGGACAATGCAATGTATGCTCAGAATAATCTGAAAAACATTTAATAATAGTTGCCCGACCTGAGGTTCGAACCCAGGACCCCACGCACTAACGCTCTTAACAGGCTACACCCGCACCGTTACTCCACAGAGGCGATCGCATTATGTAGTATTTACTATTAAGTATAAACACCTAACGAACTCTAGTATGTCATATGCGTGAGTGCAATATTGATTTCATATAATCATTACACTGTACCAATATCTGCAGTGTATCCTTAATATAGGAAGTGGTAGTGTACTTATATTGAGGATAAACCATAGTTACCGCGAGTCAAGGCATTTCCACAAACCGCACGAATTATGACCACTAGTCTATAACTTCCCGGACAGGTCTTCCGCGACGGCCGGGCCAACTGTCAAGCACTAACAACAATTACTCATGGATTTTGGTTATAGAGTAAAGATTCACTACACTTTAGCGCCCTACGGCGATCTTATATTGTGGTGTTGTTTGAGAACGTAGACACTTCTAGAACCATCCAAATTTATCATAATATCACATGTAGTATTGCCACCTATATATGTTGTTCTGTATATGTATACAGTGTGTGTCTCTTCTGACCTCAACGTGTGCTGTGGAAGCGTAGAGCAGCCTAACACGGCATCACCGGATTGCTGTGAGTGCTCGTCGGTTGACATAGACTTATAGCAGATGGGAGATGTGCATCCCGATATGAGAATGCATCTCCCGACCTTGGCGGCGCGGTAGCTAAAATGACCACGGCACTGTTGCATGCCAAGTTTTTTTTGTATGGGGGGGACTACGAGCAGTTGGGGCTCTTCGATGACTACCGATGCCCACAATTTATCCGCATCTTTGTGATGACCCACTTACCTCCCCTGCCCTGGCTACGTGCTCGCAGCTGCTACGTACTTTTACCTGATACGTCCTTCTAGCAGCACCAACTGGAATCCGATATAGAGTATAGCGCAATAATCATGGCCCAGGGCTCTAGATGCAGTAGCACAACCAACCTACGCGACTAGCTGACCCGCAATGAAGCGGTGGGTGGTGCTGTGCTCTCTGTGGGCCGCTGGCTTGGTGCGGCAGTCGACTGTCCCGGTGAGAGTGAGCAGCGGGTTGCTGAGGGGAGAAATCGCGCCGGACGGCTCTCACGCCCGGTACCTCGCCGTCCCGTATGCGACGCACCCACAGCACAGATTTCAGGTATAATTAATGGTATAGTGAACATTTCCAGTTATGTCTGGCAACCAACACCATCGCACGACTATTTGCCACAGCAACTGCGGCACCACAGACATTATAGTCTGTGAGGGTACGTGCATACGTATCCTCACAGACTATACAGTATATCTATTCGTATAATACGCACATTCGTATAATACGCACATTCGTATAATACGCACATTCGTATAATACGCACATTCGTATAATACGCACATTCGTATAATACGCACATTCGTATAGTACGCACATTCGTATAATACGCACATTCGTATAATACGCACATTCGTATAATACGCACATTCGTATAATACGCACATTCGTATAATGCACATTCGTATAATATGCACATTCGTATAATACGCACATTCGCTCCTTTTGCTCATAAAGTGATGGCTTTCAGTTTTCCCAGAAGAATGAGCTGCCCAATACTCAAATTATTTTTTTAAATTGATTCAAACTAACAAGCGCTTCAATTTTATAATATTAGTGTTGGTAAAACTTCATAAAACATCTTTATATTCCAGGAAGCTGGCCCGGAACCTGAGTGGGAAGGAGTTTTTGATGGATACGAGGAAAATTCAAGATGTCTGCAGAGGTTTACGCCAACGTGGATTTCGGGAAAAGAAGACTGTCTTACTTTAAACGTTTACACACCAATAAATGTACAGAAGAACTTGTTA
Source organism: Eumaeus atala (assembly GCA_017140195.1). Taxonomy (NCBI): domain Eukaryota; kingdom Metazoa; phylum Arthropoda; class Insecta; order Lepidoptera; family Lycaenidae; genus Eumaeus; species Eumaeus atala. The sequence continues at coordinate 1,206,399 of JAFELO010000328.1, read as the reverse complement.
CCTGTCATGGTCTTCATCCACGGAGGAGGGTTCAGAGACGGGTCCAGCTCTCCCTTTATCTACGGACCGGATTATCTAGTCAGACACGATGTGATTCTGGTGGCAATGAACTATAGAGTTGAAATACTTGGTTTCCTAAACCTGGGTATTGAGGAGGCTCCAGGTAATGTAGGTTTGAAGGACCAATCACAAGCCTTGCGGTGGGTAAGAAAGAATATCCGAGCATTTGGTGGAGATCCCGATAATGTCACGATTTTCGGAGAGAGCGCTGGTGCGGCGTCGGTTATGTACCACTTGCTGTCTCCGATGTCTAAAGGCTTATTCCACCGGGCTATATTGCAAAGTGGATCGGCGCTTTGCCCCTGGGGATTTCAACATAACCCATTAAAGACAGCAAGGACATTAGCGAAACAGTGGGGACGTACAACAGAAGACCCACGCGAGTTGTACAAAATAATAAATGAGAAGACATCTTTTGAGATTCTACAGACACGTGTGCCAAGAAAAGAAGGTGACGTTGTTCTGTCTGAGAATGTCTTTGTTCCATCAATTGAGAAGAGAATAAAGGGCGTGCAAAGTTTTTTGACCGATCATCCGTACACCCTGCTGTCAAATGGACAATACAACAAAGTGCCATTGATTATTGGCTATAATAGCGCTGAAGGAATAATGTTCGTTGGAAAAGAGAATGCCACCACGATGTCCAAAATAGATTTTGTCAATTCCTTACCAGAAGATTTGGAATTTTCGAACGAAGCGGAACAATTAGAAGTAGGCAAGACCTTCAAATCAATGTATATGGGCGACAAAGTCACGAACAAAGAAGCCCTCTGGGAATTGGTTCAGTACGAAGGGGATTCTGGGATAACGTACCCTGTATTAGCAGCTATAGACTTGCTGACGAGGACCAGTAGCCAATCTGTATATGCGTACAAGTTCTGTCACAACGGATGGATGAATTTAATGAAGTTGATCTTCGGCTTCTACCTGTACCCCGGGGCGTCCCACGCCGACGAGCTCTTCTATATTTTCAGTTTCAAAATTAAGCTTCCGATGTATTTCTTGGAATTGGACGTTCAGGATAAAATGAGTAGCATGTGGACAAATTTCGCGAAGTACGGGTAAGTTGATAAATGTAGAAGTTATTAAATGAGTGTTGCGTACGAGCACAAATTGTTAGCACCTGCCATCCAAGGGCTAACCCATCCGCCAACATAATTGATCTACGTCACTAGAACTTTATTTTTATATAGAATAGGGGGCAAACGAGAAATCGGAACCTTCTTATGACTACCGACACCCATGAACATCCACATAATTACTATGCCGATGCTTTGCTCTCCTTTGCCGGTGTATGTAACGGTTCTGTTACATCAAGTGTGAGCCGGACACGCGCATGATGGGTTCCATGTCATTACCTATGATATCCTGCATTAACACATTTGTTGCGTAGGAGCTCCATTAAAAGCAATTAATTCCAGTTTTAAGTCGTAACAGCAATACACCATCTGTGAAAACTCGACTTGCTAGCTATCACGGTTCACGAGACAGCCCGGCGACAGACAGATAGACAGACGGATAGACGGATACCGGAGTCTTAGTAATATAGTCCCATTACAATCAGTCTGTCCCAACCATTTATATTCGGGACAGAAAGTAAAATTATGATGTCCCATATGCCTTGCCAATTCACTTCCAATTTCGTGCCGTACTTTTTGTGTGACGGAGTAACAAATGTGTAAAGTTCGCTTGTACCAGTCACACCGGCCCCCACTTCCCACCCGCCGTGCCATGTGGCCGTCGTGTATATGTAAGCTGTGTGTTTCCGTCTGCAGTTTGATCCACAATTCCGCTCGTCTGCCGCAAAGCTTTGGAAAGCTGTTTTAATTTTATTAATATTATCGATTCATCAATTATAAGTTTCGGAAGGTGAGCGTGATTATGACAACCCAGTCTAGGTCAGTAGACTAGCTGAGAATCCTACCAAAACCTCTTCTCGTGGCTTCTACTCTAGAATTTATTAATAAGCCTTATAATTTATAAATAATAAGCATAAGCCTATACTCTATGGCATTATGCCCTTCAGCTATTTTATCGATAAAAAAATATAACTGCATAATCCTATTTGACGACTAAACTTAACACGAAACTAAACGTATACAAGCTTTTAATTAATTTTCAGCGACCCGACTCCTCATACAACACAAAGTATACCAAGGAAATGGAAACCCATAGATAGGGACGATCCCCGAGTACTGGTCATAGACAAGACCCTGAGTACTGCACCTCTGTGGGACGACGGCAGGACTCGACTCTGGAACGAAACGTATTCCAAATACAGGAGGAAAGCTTACCACACCTGAATAAATAAATAACATTTATAAACTATTCACACAATAATTTTACATATTTAAATTTACATATACTTTACATTAATGGAGGTTTACCTGATGATGATAAGTCGAAACCGGTCGTAAATGTAAATTAAAATAAAAGAATTGTGAAAACAGTTTATAAATTTATTAACATTCCACATTCAAAAGTGACAATACATTCAATCAAAATAAAAACTTAAGAATTTACATACAGCTCTGTACTGCGGCCCTAGTCGATAAATTGTGCAGTTCTATGGTGAAAATAGTATTAAAGATTGCGCAATGATTGAACGCAATGATTGTATGATATAGACATAACCACAAAATAAAATAGTATTTTGTGGTTAACACAAAATATAAGAAATGCTGCAAATATGTCGTCAAATCATTAGATCAAGGAATAAATTTGTTGATAGAAATTCTAAGAATAAAGACGATGGAACTGAACATGCTCGCGGCGCAGTGGCACGAAGTTCTGCGTCGTGTTGTCAATATTTCTGCGCACTCAAAGTGGAGTAAAGTCAAGAAGGTCGCGTGTTAAAAACAACAGCCTCGATAATAAAATCAATTTTGTATTTGCTCCGCTACATGATACAAGGACAGCGTGTTGAGGCGGCATTGGTTGCTGAATATTTAAATGTTTGTGGCGTCTTCTGTCTATTCTTGCCGTATTTTGGTGTAAGCAGTAGTATAGTATTTTGTAACAGCAGGACACCTGTCATCCCAGTCCGCCCGTGAGCACGCTTGCTGTAAAACTTCTGAAACGTCGCTCTAGTTAAATAATTAAATAAACCGCGATAAAATCCGTAATAGTAGTTTTATTGTAAAGTGGCAAAATACTTGCGTATATTTAAATAAACATTTTACTTTGTTTGTTGATTGTGTTTTCATGTGTCATCATCATCACCATCACTATCGGCCCACATCGGCCCACTGCCGGACATAGGTCTCTCTCAATGAACGCCAAGACGACCGATCTCCTGCTACTCGCATCCATCCCGGGCCGGCTACTGCACGGAGATCGTCTTCCCGCCTGGTGAACGGTCGACCAACACTTCGTTTTCCTAAATGCGGCCTCCACTGTTGAACGTTACTGGCCCATCTGCCATCTGTACTTCTGAGAGTTTCACCAGCCCATTGCCACTTCAGCGAGCCTTTTCGTCGCGCGATGTTACATTCTTTAGTTCTCTGCCTTATGACTTCGTTACGAATTCTGTTGGACAGAGAAACAACCAACGTAGCAAGCTCAATAGCCCGTTGAGTTACCACAAACTTGCGGACCGGTCCTAAATTAGGAGGCCATGGTTTTATGCTTGGTAAAATTTTGTGTGATTTATTATCAATATATAAGGTGTTAAGTTTGTTCCATCTTGTTGCTTATTCCCCGGGACAATAGTGAATCTCAGTTTCTCTTACTCTGATTAGAATTAAGATGAGTTATTTGGCGGTCAAGAGTGCCAGCGGACAATATACCCGTAACCTGGAACTAGCCTTTTAGTAGTATATTCAAAATTAAAATTTACATGTACCAACGATAGTAATAGTAGTAACATAAATATTCTTGTAGAACTTAGCAAAGAGGTAGTGCCTGCTCGGCTCGACCAGGGTACCTGACGCTCACATTACACGGCCGTAAAGAGACAGCTATAGCGTCGCGTTTCGTGTGGTTTGTGAGTAGCCGCTGGCCTATTGGAGGGAGGAGGAGGTTAGAAGGCCCCGATTGCTCGCTGACAAGCGTGTTCACATTGTTGTTATATCATGCGCAGTGTAACTCGACGCAGTGGCGCGCGGCTGCGTGCGCGTCAGATGGTGGAACTAATAACAGCGGAACTACTCCAATACTTCAGTCATTTTAGTTTTTAATTTTTTCTTTTCTTTGGGAAGCATACAACATATTAAATAATAAGACTTGTTATTGTATTTACGTTAGTTCATTTGCCAATATGTGAACAGGAGGCGCAATTCAGTTCAAGTGTTATATGATAAATTTAAGTAAAACTAAAACGCAGTCTTTTAATAAAAAAAAATACTATTCAGGTTTTCTTATGGAATAGATCAGTGTGAGAACAATCTCTGTTATAATTTCTTATGAGAACTTACAATAATACTTTTTTGGCATAATTTGTTCTACGAAATTGGGCTGTACACAATGCGCTGGGGCTTGTATTCAAATACTAAGGGGCACCTAAACATGAGTTTAGTAATGAATTAAAATTATTTAACATTTCCAAGAGAAAAATAGTCTCATCTCATCGTGATCAGATGTCGAAAACCCGAATTATTACTGTAACCATTTAGTAAACTTTCTTTAAATTTTCCATTCGTTCTACGTACTGACTGTATCTTGGGTTCCAAACTGTAAACTGCGTATTCCAAGTATGAACATAATCAGCGCCTGTATATAATATGTACCTTAACATATTCAGCGCCTGTATATAATATGTACCTCAACATTTTTTGTTTTATCAATGTTTGTAACAAAACGTAATTTAGAATCCAGAAGGACTCTAAGATCCTTCTTATCTTTGTGTTATACATCTAGATATTTGTTTCCTGAAAACTTAAATAAAACTGTAATTTAGAATCCAGAAGGACTCTAAGATCCTTCTTATCTTTGTATTATATATCTGGATATTTATTTCCTGAAAACATGATTATAAAACATACCGTATGGCTATATGATATATTAAATTATTAAACCAATTTGTAAGTCGATGTAATCTGGATGGTTTCAGATAATTTCGAAATTCTTTGTATCAGCATATATACCTAGTCTGGCCATAAATACCGGTACAATAAAAAAATATTACATTTGTATTAGGAATCTGTCATTTTTATACGATTGTTCATTGAGTTTCCTCATCTTGGCGCGAGTGCAATATTTTACGATATCAAAATGGAGTGGGGTGATAAAGAAGACCTCACTGTGATTGCATTACACAAAGTAGGTATGGAGCCAAATGTAATTTTCAAAACTCTCCATACATTTGTTATTAGTAAAATATTTGTGTACCGGGCTATTAATAGGTGCAATGTAACTACCACTTGTGTCTGCGCAGACATTCGTACGCTATGATGTGTTCTGCGTACTGTCTTGCCTCAATACGGATGGAATTCGGTCTGCACAACATCACTATTACTAACAGTTATTATATCACTGGCACGTCCTGACCTTGACCTCGCTATCCTCAGTTCACCGTCGCTGGGTGTTGTACTCGACACTTGGTACAGGGCTAACCGCTAGGCTAACGTGGTGGGTTCACAGAAAGAAAGAAAGAAAATATACTTTATTGTGCACACAAGTAGTTACATAATAATATCTAGGTACAAAGAAATTATAAAATTATATACTAGTATACACAAGGGCGGTCTTGTCGGCTACAGTACCGATTTCTACCAGACACCCTATAATAAAGGAAATATACACTCATATTACAGAGTAGGACCATAACAGAAAGAAAAAGAACTAAAAAATGACATATAAACACGAAACATAAATGACTGATTCTATAGGTAGGTACAATTATAATAAATCTATGCAATTATAATAAATATAAATAAAGAATAATTACACATATTACATAAATAAATAAATTCATACATACATAAATACATACATACATTTGCATATCATCATGTAAAAGTGTAAACAGATGAAGGATGTAGAAGTTTTAAATTTCTATTCTTGGCGTACTTAATGTAACACTCTTTAAGTAATCTCTTAAAAGAATCAAGGCTTTTGGCATTCCTAACATTGACTGTTAGGGCATTCCACAGCGTTACAGATTTTACTGTGAAAGAACAATTGTAAAATGAAGTATAGTGGACAGGCTTGTCCTTCACATGTTTTTGTCATGTCACATAATTTTGTCGTTGGAACGTAATGCCTTTTCAGAATTGCGTATTAAAATTTTTTGCTTATTATGGTGCTTTAGGACTATGAAGCATAATATATAGTAGCGACAGTATCCGAGTATTCCGGCGAAAACGAATCGAGAGTCACTTGAGCCTTGAATGATTATCGGAAATGTGATCATATTTTCGTAAAGAATATGTGAATCTTATCGCTAAGTTCTGGAGTCTCTCAAGTTTATTAAGTAAGGTCAGGCTAACACGCGTCAGCATAATCGAGATGGGAAAGAAAAAGACATTCAGCGAGCGCTATTTTTGCAGGAATCGGCAGGACATGTTATAACCGATGTTAAGAATGCCAGGTAGATAATATTTTCCGACTTACCTCTTTGATTTCATTAGTCCAAGACATATTCTGGTTCATGTAAACGCCAAGATTTTTGACATAGTCACTGTAAGGTATATTTGCACCGTTGATAAGTATCGGAGGTAGGGAAGCCCAGTCTGTTCTCAACAACAAACAAGAGACCGACTGCCCAATGCTATAACTTGCGACTTAATTGAATTAAATTTCAAACCATGATACTCTCAGCTACCGCTACTAGGACTTTGTTAATTACAGTAACAGCTTCGGGCAGTGAGTAGAAATATCTTTTGCAATTGAGTTGATAACAATAACAAAAAGGAGGAGAAACAAAAAAAAGAAAAAAAGATGCACACCGACGGCCAAATTAGATCACGAAGAGAGGTCCAATGCAATTTTCACTCGTTGTCGGCGACTCTCTATATAACTACGAAACCAGCCAATCACTGATGGAAATATATTTAGCGAATACAATATGCTGAGGAGAATGTCATGATCTACAGTTATTAATGCATTACTGAAATCCAACAGAGATAAAATAGTAATGTTGTCCATGCCATGTCTTATGTCATCAGTGACCCTAACAGGTGCAGTAATCGTGCTATGTTCTACTCGGAAACCTGAGTGTAGTGGATTGACAAGATGCGTTCATATAATTTGGAAAGGAAAGGAAGGATAGAGATAGGTCAATAGTCGGTTACAGTTGCATGATCCGTTTTTTTTAGGGAAAGGAAGGACGTAGGCATCTTTACAGACACTAGGAAATGTGCTACAATCACGGGAATAATTAAGGATGTGAGCAAGAATAGGAAGAAAAAAATCGGTAATAGGAATCGTCATCTTGCGACTAACGTTGTCACAATCAACTGCATCTGACGATATGGATAGCATATTCTTCCTAACATCGCATACAGAGATTTGGCTAAAGGAAAATGGAGCAAAATTACGAGTTGGTAACGGTGAGATGCTGCTTATTATTTGAGCCTTTATATTAGCCTCGAAATCTAAAGGAAATAAAGTAAAATGTCTATTCAGGTTGTCTATGGAAACGTTAGGAATGCAATTATTTATATGTTTACCAACCCCGAGTGACTTTAGAAATTTCCACACTTTTCATGAATGCGACGTTATTGCGCATCTCTACACATTGTATTACACCGATTGCCTATTCCAACGTATCCCTCACAATGCTCATCAGAATTCGTCTTCCTATATTTAGCCTTTCCCTTGTGATTTTGATTTATTAGAAGGTTTAATTTTTTTGTTGTTGTTTTTCAACCAAGGAGCAAACATATGTTTCATTTGACTGGCCTTACTAAAGCATGTTTGTCGTATAATCCCACAATTGAATTATTAAATAACTCGACCTTAGTATCTATATAATTTTCGGTCTAAGTCCAGTCCAGATCACGTGCGTCGGCTGCCAATAGTTCAGAATTAAGTTAGATTATCAAGAGGAACCGCCGGCGTTGAGTATAAATGTCCTTTATCGTATGCAGCTTAACGGATTACCGATATGTTAACATCTAGAAATAAACATTAAACAAATTATTTGAGTTACACCTCTTCTAAGAATATTTTTATATTTATTTAAAGAGAAACTAACAGCATCAATTCATGATGATGGTCAAATATTAAAAGTCTTGCACCCCTCAAAGTTAATGAACCATTTAATTGGAAATGATAGTACAAATGCTTCGTGGCCGGGCTGGTTCAACAGTTCGCAACATTATGTTGACATTGTTCAAATTCAAAATGTTATCACGACGATATTATAAATGTTATCGATAAAATTTTATCGCAACTTCCACATCCCTTACGATATAAGAATGAGACATAACAACGATATTATATTATTTGTTATATCACTATCAGAAGTACATATTATATATTCTGTTGACAAACATCTGTTGAGTTGTTGTGACAAATAGCTTTTTCATTTCGAAGTTGTAAAAACCGGCGAAGAGCGAGTCAGACTTGCACATGAAATGGTTTTGTACTAACAAACAAAAACAAAGTCGAACTGGTCGTTTAAGAGATGTAGCTCTTAAACGACCAGTTCGACTTTGTTGCAAAACAATTTTTGTTTAAATTTTTTACAAAATTCTATAATCCCAATACCTTTTACAATTTTCCCTTTAGTAGTTCAAAAGTTAGAATTCTGCGTTTCCCAGACTATTGACCGCGTTTTAATAAAACATATCTCGCAAAATATTAACTTGATCAAAAAACTATCTTTGAAACCTTTCTTTTCTTTTCTTTTCTTTATATGGCATAAGCGGGAAAACGAGTAATCGGTGCCTTTTCATTTCGACGCCCATGGACATTCACATGATCGTTACTGAGATGCGTTGCCCTCCTATCACCCTCCCCCCAATGGGTCCCTATTTGAAAGACTTACCCAGGGACACCCCAAATGGCTATGCTATCTAGAAACGCTTGTGACAGGCGTTTGAGCCTGTGACGGACATAACGAAACTATAAGGGTTCCCTTTTTTCCGTTTAGCTACGGAACACTAAAATCTGAACGCATTTTCGTTCGCCTTATTCTGAAGTCGTGCTACGTGTCCCCCGCTGGCGCATCCTCGCAGGCTGCATTTACCAGTAATTAGGTAACACTGCTATAGATGATGTGTTCGCTATGAAATCGCACGAGGATATGAAAGTTGGATGATTCCCGCGTTTACACACCGGCGCGGTGGGCCAACAGGGGCCAGCTTCCTCCTCGCAATATGCGTATACGTTACAGAGTGAAAACTAAACGCTCATTATACCATGTAATTGAATGTTACGTTTTCTACATTTAAACGTGTACTTGCAAGTTTGGGTGTATAATTATATGAATCAAAACTAGTTTTCAGGGTTCGTTCGTTTTATTACAAAAGGTGTTAACGAAAGGGTTGATGGATCATGATATATGGCGCTTCGTTCTCTCTACCTTCCCCATCAGGTGTGTATACGAAGGTAAGGGCGAGTCGGAGGTCGGAGTGCTTAATAGCCATATCGAGTCGCTAGTCCTATGCCTGATTTTTAAATAGGGGAGTTAGTGAAGTCCTAGAGCCCTCTGGGTAGTGCTTGAGAGGATTAGAGTTGCGGAAAACGTTGTAAGAAACCTGAGTACCATTTGTTTTCGGTTTCTTGTGGTGTGGAGCAGCGACGTGTCTTAGCATCCACGCTGTTGGTGTTTTATTTTGCTGTTGTGTCTGAGATGTTTTGCAAGCTGCAGGGGTACGCATTCGGTATCGCACCAACGAAAACCTCCTTATCCTTGCCAGATTCAAAACATGCTCTAATAAACACGTGTCATGCGCATTAATCACAGAAATCTTGTATGCAGATCATGTGAGTTTTATGTCTCGAACTCTCAGCCGCCCTGCAGCAGCTTGGGGTCATCCTTGAAATCCGTAGTAGATTTGGTCTCAAGATTAACGTTAAAAGACAGAGGTGATTTCTGTGGAGATACCCTGACGATTACACGCAGTCACGAGGTACAGCAGGTGAATGAATGTGGCTATGCCTGAGGAGCACTGGACCATCCAAGTGCGGTCTTGATGCGGAGATCAACGTTAGTACTGCGGCGGCAGCTGCGACGTTTGTACTGCGGCGGCAGCTGCGACGTTTGTACTGCGGCGGCAGCTGCGACGTTTGTACTGCGGCGGCAACTGCGATGTTTGTACTGCGGCGGCAGCTGCGACGTTTGGGCCTTAAATTTATTGCCGAGATCTTCTGAACTGAGCTGAGGTGTACATGGGTATAGTACTGTCCAAAGTCCTGCACTCAGCAGAAAACAATTGAATGACTTAGTAATAATAATTTAAAAATAAATTTTAAGAAGGCAAATATAATGCATTTTAGTCAAAGAACACAAGAACGACTTAATACAGACCTGATATACAATAATGATATAATAGGCCACGTAGATTCCATGCCATTCTTAGGGTTATCCATAGATAAAGAACTAAATTGGAAAATTCTCATTCAAGAGTTTGGTAAGAAAATTATCAGCTCGACTTGTGCTCTACACAAACTGTCTACGAGCACGACATTAACCTCTGCATGTTATGGCATAATCGAATCTTTACTTAGGTATGGTAAAATTTTCTGGGGAAATTCCACGGATAAAGAGTTAATATTTAAAATACAAAAACGGTATCTGTGTGCGATGTTGGGAAATAAAATGACAGATAGTTGCAAGCCATTATTCAGAGAATACAAAATTATAGTACTTCCGTCACTGTAAAAATAATGCTTAATTTTTGTTTTTAAGAATGTCTGATTATGTTCCACGAAATAGACGTAATGAGAGATTTGCCTTGCAAAACTAAGCTAATGGCGAATAGTATATTTTGTATGGGCCCCAAAATTTATAATAAGTTACTAAACAATGTAAAGGAGCCAAATTTCAATCTACTCAAAATAAATTTTAAAAATATTTTATTTGACAAATGTTATTAAAATATTAATGACTAAATTATTAACAACTTTTAATATTTTATTTTACTTCAATGGTGATCATATTTAATTCAATAAATATTTTGGTTTTAAATAAAAAAAATTTTATTTTTATGACATTAGAATAGAGATTTTGTGTTAAGGCAACTTGTTTAACTTTTGTTTTGTTTAATTCTCATAATAATATTAATTGTTTATATCATTAATTTGCACACTAACAATAGCATGACATGTTGATACTAATCTTAAGATAATATTATTACCACCCTCTAAACATGTATTATGTAAATCTTATCTTTATTTTTATCTTTATAGATATCTTTATCTTTATATCGTTGTCATATCCGTGTGTTGCACAACTTTCAACTAAGTTGCCTGCGAAAGATACTTCATGTACTTTGGTTTGATCGCGTGCGGAATACCGAAGCTCTGCGACGGGACAACGTTTGTGGCATGAGGCTTATCTGATGTGGTGACGGTCATGTTGTTGCTGTCAATTTTCCCGAATGCTTGATGAGCGTGTGGTACATCGCATCTTTTACTCGGAACTTGAGGAGGATAAGTGTAAACATGGCGGAGAAATCCTCAGATCTTTAAGCGCCATAGAGAAGGATATTCTCAGTGGGAGAGGCGGGCCAAACGATCAGAATGGAGAGCTCTCGTGAGAAGCAAAGTCGACGAATTCGGAAGAGGTTGCCACTCCGAGTTGGACACTAGACGCGACCAGCTAATATTCCGACCATCCGTAGCTATGAGCTATGTGTACGTTTGCGGAGTGCCTCCGCGCTCATTAATGGTAAGACATTCGTAAACAAAATCGGGTACGTAAGTCGTTGTCGTTCATATGAGCGTAGACATCACAAGTACATAGTCGCCGTGGCCGAAATCGGTACGTACTTCTGTATATCTGTGCCCTGCGCCGAAACTTTTGAAGAGAACATTAAATATAGTGCACATGTGTAGATCAAAACGGATGTTTACAGGATAATATATAAAACTTAATCCTAGATCAAATTTTATATAGTTAGAAGTTGTACCGAGTATTTGTATCCTAAAACGTAAATAGTAAGAGGTACTATCACTTACCCACCTCCAGCCATGCTCCTACCCACCTCTCGGTATACGGAGCGAATCATAGGAGATGTACGGGGGTTTGGTCACCGACTCTGTTCTCCAACGTGCAATTCTTGACACCCTACACAATGTCCAACATGATGTTTCGTTTTTGTACAAGTCACATTCCCACAGTACATGGTTTCAGCTTCATGAACGCAAGGACACGATGACAGGTTACATAACGCCATCCTGTGCAGGCGACCTCTAAAGCACCCGTGTCCTGTTAGTATCTGTGAGATAACGTACTCAGGTTCCACCCATTGATATGTCAGACGCGTTGTAACTTCTGGAAAGAAGTAGTACAGCTCCCTCCCGTCGGCACACGCGGCCCAGCGTAACTGCCTAGTAGAGATGACGTCAATACTGATAGCGCCGCTCTGCTGCATGACCTGTACGCCTTCGTCAATAAAATTAAAGCTGGACTTTGGGTGCGTAACAATGTACTACGTACAACATACAAGTGAGAGCGTCGACACCAAAGCGCTGCAGCATATGTCAGGATTGTGTTATAGGTTCCGTGGTACAGGAACCTAAGTGCCCGGTACTTCACACCCCACGGGGAGGTAGAGACACGTTAGACCTTCCCGAAAGAGCTGGCGGCCTCCTCGCCCATCAAAACCGCATGCAGCGCAAAGAACCTAGCATCATCTATGTGTACCCCAAGCACCTTGGTCCACTCCACCACCAGATACACTCGCTTTTAAAACTACCCTTAATTGTCATTGTCTGGGGGACTTGGCAGCGGAAAATGTTAGCCTATTATGGGTCCCCCACTCCGATAAACTGTTCAAGATTGTGGAACATTTCTGTTCAATAACGGCGCACGACGGTGCCTCGATCGCAAGCGTCAAATCGTCTGCGTATGCCACAAAGCTTATACCCTCTGGTCTCGGCAATTTAAGGATATCGTCCAGGAGGAGTTTCCATAGTGTGGGGCCCAATACCTAACCCTAGGGACATCCCATTGTGGAAACCGTCCAAAGCGTGCGGTGTTCAACTGTGAGGACAACATAACGATTACAGAAATAACTTACGAGAGTCTGATAGATGTTCGGGGAGATTCCAGTAGCTTTCGCTTTTAGCAGTATCATTAGCCACCATTATCGAAAGCTCCGGAATTGTCCAAAAGGATGAGCTGGACGTACTTATATGTGGAATTATCTACTATCTCGAACACTGATTTTAATGCGCTTACCGTTGAGCGCCATCTAACGAATCCATGCTGATTTTCAGAAATACCACGATGCAAACAGGGAGCGCAAGTAATTATGAGACGTTCTAAAATTTTTTCTAGAATCGGCAGTAAAATAATCGGCCGATAGGCCTTTGGCAGCACTATCAATGAACCTACCTTCCAGATATCTGGAAAGACCCCTTTTTTGATATGCATGCTGTGTACATCGGCATCATTTCTCCAGAAGAAACCGTTCAGGCGTTTCTTATAATCTTTCGAGTGATTCCGTCTAATCCGGGACTTGTATTCGGTAAACTTCTAATAATGTGATCGACTGCACTGCGGGAAGGATTATCTGAATCCCTACCGGAAGGAGAGCATGCAGCCGCCACTCGCACTTGTCGGTGGTAGCTGTTGTCAATTTCTGTTGCATCATCTGGGCATAGGGAGTACAGGAGCTGATGCATGGCAGTTTCGATGCTGTCTGAATAACCTAGGAGTTCTCCGTCATGAATGACATTCTTTGGAGGGCGAGATCTACCAGTCGCGGCACGGTATGCCAAAACCCAAGGATTCTCATTTCCCGTCTCGGCAATATCTCTAAAATGGATAATTTCAGCGTTCCTCCTAGCCACTTAGTATTCTTGTCTGGCTACACCTAGGGCTTCCTGCAGTGAGATATCGCCTGTGGGATTTCCTCGTCTCGAGTTTTGCCAACATCGTCGCGCGGCCTTGACTTTACGGCGCAGACAGTCCAGAGTAGGACTCCACCATTCGTAGCCCCTGAACTCCCCATCCTTGCGATATCCGAGGTTTATTTTGGCAGTTTGCTGCTGTTTTGCTGCTTGGCAAGTTTATTTGCTGGTTTCCTGGAGTCTAGTTTACCCCTTCGCAAACATATCAAGCAACCTCTCTCTTGCGAAAGGCCAGTCTAAAGGATGGGTCTTCTGTCGATATCGGTCTTGATACGCTACTACATACCTGATATGTAATTAGCTTATGGTCGATTAAGCTACCTTCGTGTACGCGCCACTCTGATATCGGTACTCCGTCGTGAGTGTTAGATCCACATTAGAATAACCATTTGGTCCGTTGAACGTTGGAGGCTGGCCTTGTTTGTTGTGAATGAATACACCTCTGCTCAATGTGAAGCCTTCTATTTGTGTCTTCCTGTACTCCGTGTCCCGCCCTCGCCCCGAGTATTGACGACGTTCACAAAACCAGGGTGGTGAATGTGCATTATATAGGATTTCAGTTACATGATCCAGAACTAAGAAGAGGTAGACTACTACCAGTGGATATGTCGCAGTCGGTTGTCTCAATTGCCGTATTTCACTACGCCTACTCTTAAAAAAAGCAGTTTAGTTTTGTAGCGAGCCCACGATTAGCCAGAATAAACATGGCCGAGTCAAAATCCGCTAGAAAATTTTTAGCGTTATACGTTATTCAATAAAGCTAGACGTACTGAAATAAAGTGAGCACTTATATGCCATTTCGACAAATACCCAAATTTAACACTCGCAATAGTTCGCTCGTTGCTTGACATGACAACAGCAATGGCGTCGAATACAGAGAAATAAATAAACTATCACTATCACGAACTCAAGATATTCATAAGGCTAAACGACAGCCACCTTGTTGGAAAACGTTTCGCAATGATAATCCAGCGAATCGTTGGCCCGCCACAAAACAAAACAGGGCCGCTGTTTTTCATGATGGCCAGTCGTAATGAAATACGGCGATTTAGACAATCCGACTACGACGGATATAATATCTGCAAAGGCTTTACCCATAGAGTTGAATATCCAATTATATATTGCGTTATACAGTTTTACATCTGTGTCAAAGACACGGGGTCATTGCCAGCTGCCGGTCCGGACTCCTCACTTCACTCCACACGGCGGACTCGTCGCGGGCTGAGATCGGCGAACGCGACGATGGCCTTGGCCGAAATGCAAACTGCCAACTACACGCATAAGTCGAGATGTATGTTTGTGTAAAATTTTGCAATACTTTATTTTACGCTTCACTAAAAATATGTTTTAGTGACCCGCCCGGCTTTACCCGTGTATAACACGAGCCGGATTGCTACTTAACAAATTATCGATCCACTGATTTTACAAAAATTACTGAGTATACAAACCGACAGCCTTTGGGGACTTTGCTCATGATAAATATAGACGTATACTAACGTGTGGGCGTAGCCTCTTGCCTTGGTGACTCCCGACGCTCATAAACATCCGCATAGAGATAGAAAATTTGTTTTCCTTCACCCCTCCAATGGACCATGCATGCTTTTACGCGGTACGGACGGTATTAAAACCCTGTCTTGGTATTTTTGTAACTCAATGAATGTTAGTGTATATATATGTATACATAACAGACATTTAACACGGTATTCTCATACATTTGTCATACATCTCGTTTTTTTTATTTGGGATTTCGTTACTATTAATTACATCTGGGAGATCGTTAATCATTAAAGATTGGGTGGGGCCTAACGTACTGCCCTGGCTTACACAAGAATGTATAAAATATGGGTCAGAGTTAAAACGTCCTATTGGAACATATTGAATGCGACCTGTAAAGTAATTAGCAAAGTATTTTAATAAGGCCGGTGTAGAACCAAATTTAGAAAACTTTTTTAAGAGAACATCTTTCCTTTCGCGGTCAAATGCTTTTTTAAAATCAAAGTAGGCGATGTCAACTTGTTTTCCTCTGTCCAAACCCCTCGCACCCCTTATAAAATACACTAGCATCATCCCGCGGCTCTACCCGTATAGCTCCGGTTCTGTTAGTGCTAGCGTCGTGGTTATATTCCATGACGCTACCACTATTACGACATCTATCTTCCTCGGTATATACTATTTAACACAAACATATTTTTTTCAATTTAGACTAGTAGTTTCTGAGATTAGCGAGTTCAAACAAAGAAACAAATTCTTTAGCTTATTATTATATATAAATATTTTCCATGAAGTTCATCAATACTTGTTTAACATTACATTTTATAACTAAAAATTTACAAATTAATTGTTTTTTACATAAAGAAAACAATCAATTTGTAAATTAAGAAAAAACCCAACTGCAAAAAATGTGCCAGTAAGCGTTTGACAGGTTATAATAGAAACTGCGTACATACGGTCGAAAAGTACGTCATGCTTCGGTACAAAACATTTAAAATTATAAAGTCATCGACGTGGGCTACAACGTCGATGAACAGAATACATGACAAAAATAATATAAAGAAATATCCACACATTTCACTTTTGAGTCTATTTCTTATTTCCGGGATCTTAAATAAGAATATTTCTTAGATATTTCTCGAGATAATGAATTTAAGCGCTTATGTTATCAGAAAAAGTGTGTCCGTGGTCTATATAAAGTGGCCTTATCACTAGTGCGAGTCGGGCGCCGCGGCTATCTGTCCGACACGGCCTGAGCACAGATAGCGGCGAGACATTGCGCCCAGCTGTGTCTGCACTGTGTGCCGTGAGTGATCGTGTTTATTATGTGTTCATGTGCGTACCTGTGAACAGCTCCCTTCATTGTGCCCTTCGCGCCGCTGTTCTTATTCGTGCTCGCTGTGCCACCAGTACTGCTAGTAGGCAGAGGACTTTCAACATTACGGTAAACTTCTTATTTATTACTATAACACACCAGGATAGTCCCGCACACCCGACCGAGCACCCCTGAAGTCTTCAACCACTCGCCGCGACCTCTGGTCTACGGGGAGCTCATGACGATGATGTCGATGTCAAATTTGTATTGTGAAACACCTTCGAGGATTTGTCCAATCCCCAGGCGTTAGCAGATCCCCAGTTTAAGTGGCCCGGTAAAGGTACATCCAGCTGCGAGTTTATAAATTAACTAGCATCCACCCGGGGGTTCACCCGAGTAGCTCCGGCCCCTTATAGCCTTCTTCGATAAATGGACTATTCAGCACCAAAATAATATTTCAACCCAAGCCAGTTCCTGAGATTACTGCGTTCAAATAAAGAAACAAACTCTTCTTTTTAATGTTATTAGTGTAGATGAAGTACGTGCAACAAGTACATTCGTACCCTCCCATCAGGGTTACGACTCATTTCCTACCTTAATTTGTTACTAAGCTTGTGTTAACAAGGTGGGCGACCTTCACGCCAGTCCTCTAATAGTACATTAAGAGAAAAGTATAAAATGTTTGTTTGTTACTTTTAGCACAAATTAACAAAGAGTATATGTAGGCATTTAAAACACATGATGGAAAGTAAATAATAAAATGTATATTGACTTGTATACAGTATATAGGGGAATGTGGGGTGACTGCGGATAATTAAGAAATAAATACAGTAAATTAATCACTATGTTATATATTATTAATCATTTGGTAATACTTTGGCTAGAAATTATTTGAAATAAATCTTAATTATAGGAACTATCACCAATTTTATAAAAAAAAACCGCAATCACCCCATACCCATGGGTAAAATCGGATGAGCATTTAATGTTATATACTTATGTTTGTTGATGGGTTACGATGACATGTGGAGGGCCTTAGAGATAGACTCTAGGTGAGGAGTATTATGTGTATGATGGCAAGCTATAACCATATCAGAGCTACTCACCCGATGTATCCTCAGCACGTGGCCTTCGGGGCCGTACTGTTATATGTCTAACACAGGTATCGGCTGTCATCACAATACAGACTATGTATATATCTTGACAGATATGCAACAGGGTACCGCAACAGGTACAGGTAAACAGTTAAATTAAAAACGCAGAATAATGAAACTACTGACAAACTTTGCATACATAAAATATTAACACAGATTCAGAACATCCTATACAACTTTCGTGCACCCATTTCGAACATCCTGTGCAATACACTAGCATCATCATTGATGCTACTCATCCGTAGTTATGGTTGTGCTATATTTTTCCCCACAAGCCAAACATTCCGAATCCTCTTGATAATTTTCTTTATTGTTTTTTTGCCGACACTTTTGCCTTTCACTTTAATTTTACAAGTTGATCTTTGAACCTTTACAGCAAATTCATTTTTATTTCAGTCAAAATTGCGGTTTTTCCTCGACGTGTCGATGGGCGAATGTTTTTGTTATTGTGAGGAATGGTATAATATCTTTGGGTGCGACAAGATCTACATCTTTTACTATAGTTGGTCCTGCCTGAGAAGACTGAGAAGAGATTCATGCGCAAATAAAAAAAGAAGGAAAGCAGTTCCAAATAAATATGTCATTTGGAACTGAGTGGCAGCACGGCGGGGATGGCTGCGCAGCCATGATTGAGCTATTTGAGAGTAACACGTACTCCATGGCTCCATGAGTCTAACATCCAGCGGTTGCAAATGATGCGCCCAGTGACGTGGCTAGTACAGCATTACAACACCACATTCGGGAGCTATCTCGATGGCTCCCAGGTTCTCCGTGTGAGTCGTGCCCATGTAAAACTAGCAGCACCGTGCCTTCTTTACGTGGTTTAACACAGCCTATAAAATGAAGCACATTCTGTGAAAATATGTTGTTGCTTCCAACCAGCTGGATGACACACAGCTATTGTACCTTTTTTGTCTTTTTTTTTGTTGTCGCGGGGAAACGCATTTACGCGCCTTCACCGGCTCTTATTGGGGTCCAGTTGTGTGTGGGATTCGCGGCACATGATAGTGCCGGATACTCACAAAAACCACCGCGAGTGCTATCATTGCCGCCCTTGGTGAGGTGCCCCGGAACAACAATCATCAGGGCACCTCGACGGCTAGTTACCCCCGTAAGGGACCAACTCCACCTCCACAGATAGGGTTGTCCAGCACTACAGGTCAACCCCGCCGACCTTGGGATAGTGCAGTGGGGTGAGGTTCCCATCCTCGCCCCTTGCCCCGTGCGCAAAAGCCCCACCTCCCGTTGCTCTTAGGTCCCCTCTTCTTATAAGAGGGGTACGGAGAGCGATTCCTCCTCCTGTTCTTTAAGCCCCACCGCCACGACAATTCTTGACCCATGGTAGGGACAGCTATTGTACCTGCTGAAGCAACGTTTAGCAGCTCATTCCTTGTTCTTACTCGAGGAAAAATCATTAGCGGTGGAACATAACATCCAGCTGTAGAGAATTAAAGTACTGCTGCTACTTACTGTCCCCACTCAGCTGCAGCGGGAGCATCTACTTGTTTCTTACCTCTGATGGATATGATTTTTCCAATTTTTTTGGTACTGATGTTAAACCAGTTTCATTCACACCCGAAACACTTCATCCTTCAATTTTTCACTTTTGATCTTCTTCATGCGGTCTTCTAAAGAACTTGTGGATACATGTATGTATGAAATGCTGGAAGATATCCCTTTCTGCCTTCCATTCCTGAGTTTATTGCTAGAGGCATATCATGCTCCAACTATCTGAGTCTGTTTGTTTATGTACGTGGCATGACAGATCAGTGAATAAAATTAGACATAAAATGGTTATTAACATTTATGGCAAATACAAAAATTATGAGGTAAAAGAAGAAAACTCATAACACCTATTACTTACACCGTATCTGGGTGAACCAGGACACCCGAGAACACCCCGTCCCCTTGTGTCGCACAGGTGTCGTGATCGGAAATATATTTGCTAATAAATTGGGCTTTCTCTTTTAAACGCAAGAAATTACGTTTTACTAATATCGATATGTCTATTTTTATAAAACAAATGAAACCTTATATATATATATATATATATATACATCAACTCACAACACACTAAAATTGACAAAATATTAGACAACTTACCTTTGTTTTAGTTTTTTACCACCTATGCAGTATAACGGTATATCCAACAAGCTCTAAACTACACAAATGATAGGAAATACGCTGTAGGTATTCTTCTCGATACGAGTAAAGGATATGGTAGGGTCCCTCATAAGATATTATTAAATAAACTAGCAGGGATTGGCGTTTGAGGGGTTGCGCACGATTGGTTTTGCTCATATCTAGAATCTCGCGCACAATTCGAGGACATTGAATACCTTAACTCACAAACTGGAGAATTATCGCACGTTCGTTCTAAAAAAATGGAAATAAAGTGTAGCATCTCACAGGGCATTGTACTTGGTTCTTTGCAGTTCTTGCTATATCAACGACCGCCCAGAAACCATAGACACAGTAAGCATCCTATTCGCTGACGATATATCGGTCATATTCCCATGAGAAAATAACTTTGGATAAAGCTTTGTTAATATTATTGTTAATCCTAACAATAATGCTAACAAAGCTTTATCGAAAACTGTGACGTGGCTTGAAGACCATAACCTTGAAGTTAACTTTACGAAAACCAAAATAATATATTTAAGCATACCAAGAGACGTCCCTTCTTAATAAATTATACACACCAAAACACAAAATTTGAATGTATTTACTCTTTTAAATTGCCTATAAATAGATACCAACTTAAACTGGGAATTTCATATACATAACATAAGAGAAAAACTATCAAGGTTCACATATGCACTGCTTCAGTTAAAAAGAACGAGTGACTTAAATCTGGTTCAGCTGCCTACTACGCTTATGCTCATCATCATTATTAGCCCTTATCGGTCCACTGCTAGACATAGGCCTCTCTCAATGAACGTCAAGACGACCGATCACTAGCGCTACTCGCATCCATCCCGGACTGGCTACTGCACGGAGATCGTCTTCCCGCCTGGTGAACGGTCGACCAACACTTCGTTTTCCAAAACGCGGCCACCACTCCAGAACCTTCCTGGTCCATCTGCCATCTGTGCTCATCACGCTTATGTTCACTCTTGGCTTATGTATGGTATCACATTGTGGGGTAATAATACAGATGCAGACACTTCACTGAACTTGGCAAACCGACGTTACCATCTGTGCATATATTTGAAATCGACTGATTTGTTTGTGAAAAAATACACTCACTTATTCTTAAAAAATAAAGATCATTACACAACCTCGCAATTTGAGAAATAAAAATACACTTGCATTACCAACAAGCCTACCTATATATCATTCTGGACGATATGCAATATGCATTAAAATATATAGTAAAATCACAGCAATCACAGCATCTGAAAGAAGTAACCAGCCTCAATATATTTAAAATTAAATTAAAAAGCTGATTGTCTCAAAAATGTTACTGTAACTTAAAAGAATTCTTCGAGGACTACTGATGTTAATATTTATTGTACGAAGAATATTGTGTAGCTCATACTAAGTTGCTGCGCCCTAACAGGGTGTCATGTTTATCATATAAAAATGTTACATTTTTGTAGTCATGATTGTAGATAAGATTGAAGTTTGAAGTTTTCGTATAGACGCCGTGTGCCGCCGCTGCGAGTAGCAGGAGATCGGCTAACTGAGCCTTCATTGTATGTAGCTAGTGTCTGCGGCTGACAATTATGATAATAGTGATGCTTTTTGCTTCGACATCGCGTGCCTCGAACGATTAATTATATCTCGTATTGTAATGTCGCCGTGACCTTAGCATCGCAATTCCTTCTGTAGCTGTTGCGTGATGCGACCGGGAGATGCCGTGTTGCTGTACATTATAGTGTCGAATACCGCACCACAGGACAAACCCCACCAACTTTGAGACAGTACGACGGTGTGACGTTCCCATCCTCGCCCCTTGCCCTCTGCGCAAAAGGGCCTCCGCTTGTTGCTCTTTTGCCGCCTCTTCTTCTAAGAGGAGTGTAAAGAGCGCGAACTGGGTTCAATGGGTTCAATACGCCTGGGTTCACACCAGGCTACTGAGCCACACCACCACGACAAGACTTGTTGAACCATTGTGGGGAAACATCTACCCCCTAGACTAGTGGCAAGTGATAACAAACATCTGCCCCCTAGACAAGTGGCGAACGACTGCAAAAGACTCACCGAAGTCGATCACAATTTGTTGGCCAAACAGCAAAGACGTCCTCGAGCGCTTCGCCGAAACTAAAGAACGCTCGCTTTTAATCTCTTGTATTCGACTGTCGTAAATGTCACTTGTCTAAGGGGGCTGTAGTGAAATAGGAAATTTTGTAAGAAAAGAATCCTATTACTAGTTCTAAGTTGTTCTGTGCTAAGGGCGAACGCTGAATTCGATCTAGATTTACGTAAGAGCTAATTCACCGTCCACATTTTAATTCTGTTGAAGGTTGGACACAACAATAAAACCAGACGTTACCGCTGCCAATCAGCGTAGTCTCCAGCTATACGGATGTTTATGGCGGTATTGACATACTCATTCACCAAAGATACAGCCACATCTGTTTTTTGATCAACCTATAAACATCCGTATATTGTCTGGAGCGGTTGGACGCGAGAGCAAAATTCTTTAAAACTGCCAATCACCGGTGCCCCACTGGCGGTCGATCTGGTTTTTATGTCGTTGGAGGTAAGGAAGTACCCTCGATCCATTACACTACCGATGCTGCTACCGTCAGATCGGCTCATGGATCGAGGTGACGCGCATACACATCCCATGACTACTATCAACACTACTACTACTAAGGATGAATCTGAAAATAGCAGATGCGTTGCCCTCATTTCTTGCTCCCTTCCTATGTGTCACCGACTACTCACAAGTCGCACCGAACGCGACAGCTTAGCTGTCGCTTAATGGAGGCGTCAAGTGTGCGAGAGGTACCTCCCCGGTCATGCCGGCAGAACTCGGCTGCAGTGCAGCGTGGCACTCCCTTTTAGAACCACCACTCAAACACACAGACGCAGTTCACCAGTCCCCAGTACTGTTCAGGGTCAGGTATTTTCGTAGGACAACTGCGCCTATTGGGTCTCATCTCTGCCTGCCTACATCGTCACCACATATATGCCTTCTTTACTAACTTTATGTAAAGTTGAGCACCGACATAATATTTTATTTGATTGATGTACTCTTACGGGTGTTCTAAAGGAATCTTGGGCATCAGATATTGATTTTGACAACCGAAATATTACTTTTTTAGTTTTTGTTTTGATAAACGTGGATATTGACGTGAGAGACCACTACGACCTGCCGGTTAAGCGAGGCTCACCAGGCACCAGCATCGTAGCCAGCTGCGGTGCAGACCCTGCCGTGGCGGTGAGACTCAGTTGCTTGGGGTGAAACAGACACCATTAATAAATTCATGTCCCTCTCACGAGAAGAAGGAACTAAAGAGCAGAAGACGCCATTGCGCACGGGACAGGGGAATAGCGTTTGTGTTTACGAGAACTGTTGCATTCGTTTTGATTCTATCATAAGCCATTAAATGTGATATTATCTGGTAGGTCCCTTATTATAAAGCTGAACTGTGTCTTTGTCTGTTCGCGCTAAACTACCGAACAACCGATTTGAAAAATTCAGTATTAGATGTACCGAGGTAGGTTATATACCGCCACGCTAACTGCCTCGTGGTCTAGTGGTCAGCATGTCTATCCACAGACGTGACGCACCGGGTTCGCATCCCGGGTCGGGCCATAAAAAAGTGCTCGTAGAATGTTTCGAAACATATTAATCGTCCGGAGTCAGGCAGCTGGCGATATATATACACCCCTATACCTCGGGGAGCACGTTAAGCCGTCGGTCCCGCGGCTGATTATCACCGGTCGAGTCGGATTGCCGTCCCATCGGAATAGGAGAGTAAGTGAACAGGGAGTGCACTTGTGTCTGCGCAAACTTGTTCACTGTAATGTGTCCCTCGCAGGCTCTGCTCAATAGAGATGGCCACAGCCGACATTTGGCTAGGACGACATTATTATTATTATTATACCATCACGCTACTACCAACTGGGCACGCGAGATGTGCGAGTGAAACCTCACGGCGGCCCTGGACTTATATGAAACATAATTTAAAGACAAGCCTAGCTGTAGTGTGAACCTTGAGGTTATAAATAACTCATCGAAAACAGGATATGAGGCGGAATTAACATAAATATTCAAAACGCAATTCTGTAGTTTTTGTTCGGTATGTTATGTCGGCCCAGAACAGGTAAAACATAAATCCAAACGTTGACCAATTTGAACGCGAACAGTAAGTATATGTTGTGGTTCGTGTAGTCGGCGCGGATACAACGAGCAGTTGTCAGTAAGTGCTTCAATAGTTTGTTCACTGTGTTAAACGCAAGTTGTCATGATTCGTACTAGAGATATCAGTTTTTCTGTTTTGTGTGTGTGTGTATGCGCGTATATCAGTGCTGTATCACGCTGCTGTCGCGAGAGCTCGGAGGCCCATCAGGGGCTACCGGAGGTAGCCAACTTTTATTACAACTGTCAAATAGGTGCCTACTTTAAAGCCATGGAGCAATGGACCGGTTAATGGTCTCGTAGTGCATTTTAAGTAGTCGTTCCAGCTCAGGCCTGCCCTTCCAGCAAGTAGCGGCCGTCCCTTTAGCAATATAATATTGAGGAGCTAGAAGCGGACCTCCTACGGCTTGAAACCTATTGTAAACATAATTTTCTTGAATTAAACGCAGCTAAGTGTAGTATAGAGACATTTTCCAGAAAGCGGAATACTATACTCTATAACTATACTCTTGGAGGTGAGGTACTATGATGAAATTTAAAAATGAAAGGTCCCAGCGTAATACATGACTCCAAACTCCTCTTTAATGCCCATATGGTATCAACCATAGTTAAAAAAAAGCGAGCTTTGTTATGCGTGCCTCTGCAGATTTTGTTGAAATAAAGACATCAAAAAATATTATACTGTTCGCTTGCTCTTAGCCACATGGACTACGCATCTCAGATTTGGAACCCCATGTACGAAAAATATGTTACCCGCCTCAGAAATATTCAGAAATTTTTTATTAAGTACATCTGTTTTAAAACAAAAACAATAGTCATTATGTGTTTTTTAAAAACACATTATGCCTCTAATAATATGAGAAGGCTTGTTAGGCCGCGTGTTATGCCAGAGGTCTCGCGTTCGAACCCCGCCCAGGTTACGGATGTTAATACGTGTTTTATATATACTTCTATAAGAAAAATCCTAAATATATATCCGTCGTCTAGTACCTGTGACCTGCCCCCTTCTACATCCTCTTGACATGACCGGGGAGGTGTCGCTCAAGAACTGCCAACTTAGTTACGCAGCTGTGTCGCCCCCCTGTTTCCTTCACTGTTCCATATCTTCTTTACATGGCCGGGGAAGTGTCTCGCAACAACAGCCAACTTGATTACGCAGCTATGTCGCCCACCTGGCTCCTGTCCTCTTCCGCGTCCTCTTGACATGGTCCGGGAGGTGTCTCTCAACATCTGCCAACTTGGTTACGCAGTTGTGTCTCCTTCCTGGCTCCTGCTCTCTTCCACATCCTCTTGACATGGCCGGGCAGGTGTCGCTCAACGACTGCCAACTTGTTTACGCAGCTGTGTCGCCCTCCTGGTTCCTGCCCTCTTCCGCGTCCTCTTGACATAGCCGGGGAGGTGTCACTCAATAACTGCCAACTTTTGTACGCAGCTATGTCGCCCTCCTGGCTACGGACCTCTTCCATGTCCTTTCGACATGACCAGGTAGGTGTCTCTTGCTCACATGAGTTCGCCGTGAAGTGATAGTTGTGCTATCGCACATCTTGTGGTTTGAGAGCAGCTGATGGGCTACTGAGAAGGTGTGTTCAACGCATCTGCATTAGCCTGGTGATGATGGGCGTCTTGAATTACCATATTAACACTTACCGCTCGTTTGTGCCCTATGCCAGAAGCATATTTATTTAAAGGTCTTGGTTTGGAGAGAGAGAAGGAAAAATATGTGTGGTCACGCCATAGATTCAGGGTGTCGGTTTTTCATGACGGTGTGCGCGCGCAACGCCTCAAAAAAAGTAAAACTTCAAGAAACTAGGTTTGGCTTGGAATAATCATGGTCTCAACGACAACTATTTGCACAGACTTAAATATCCCCCGCGAAACATAATACCAATTGTGAACGTGGAATCTTGGTAGTTAAATTTAACCCACCTCCCGCAGTCCGGTTGAGCTGAAATTTTGTGCACGCGTGCATTACGTAACCGTCGAGCTGGTCTGAAGGTGCACCCGGAAGGTCGCCGCGGGAACTTCCTAAGAAAATATCGCTATCTCATCGCGTTGGAGTTTGTTCGATTTGTTCTGACAGGTACATTGCGCTTACATGACACTCAGGGACTGATGCTAAAGGGAGAAGCACGGTTTGTATGATTCATTAAATGGTGCTGCAATACATGCACTGAATTGGTTTGATTTAGTTGAATGTTCCAAGAGGAAATCTTTTGTGCGCAAATAATACGAGGCAACAATTATGAGATTTTTGGTATAAAATATTGTAGTTTTAACACTAATGTAACAATTAAAAACTCATATATCAAACCACTGTGAACATTTTTTTAAAATAGATACATGTAAATTTAACACTGTGGAAACAAAGCAGTGACAAAGTTCAAATGTATTAAAATTAATTATTTTGTGTTAAACTGGCGGTGCCCCCCGGTTTCAACCGTGAAATATCTATACCAAGAGAATATACGTTTATTAGGCGTACAAGTTATTTTTTTGTTATGCCATGTTCTATATAATCTGTATATTTACATGTAAAATTCTCGTGTCACAATGTTAGTTAGTTACCTTTCTCTTCTGAAAAAGCTTTACCGACTTTACACGATTTTATATATATATTCTACCGAATAGACATACCTACTGGTCGGAGAATCCGCTAGTTTATATTTTTCATACTCCTGAGTGATAAGGATTGTTCATGAGAGCCAGGGAAACAGCGTATGACGGGTCAGCTAGTTCTATATAATTACAGAGATTGTTTCCTTAAAAGGATGGCATCCACAATATTAATGTTTCTATATAAGCCAAAATTCATCCGTTCTGGTGTTTTCTGCGTAAAATATCAACAACCACTCACACAAACGTTTGTATTTGTAACATTTCTTTAAATGCATACATTTGTATTAGTACCTACCGACATATAGTTACAACTTTTGTATGTTTTTATTGTATCACTAAAGAATATAAACTCTGAAGTACATAACGTAATTGTGCGCAGGATCTTCAAGATATATGACCATGTGAAAATAACTGCGTACAAAATAAAGCATGAAATGGCTAGTTCTTGGATCGTTGCTCTTGGCAAACCTTCTGAAGGAACCCACCCCGGTGCTCAGGGTCAGCCATGGTTTGCTGAGAGGCAGAGTCAGCGAAGATGGAAGATACCATTTCTATTTGGGAGTTCCGTACGGGAATGTGGGTGTCAAAAATCGATTCCAGGTAAATTTTATGATTCGGGTAAAAATAAGGTTAAATTAAATAATCAATCGATCCTGGGGATGACGATAGTAGTCACCTGTTGGACTGGAACGAGCAAGGCATTAACCCTCGAGTGCAGTAGTGCCTACAGGTCCGCAGTGTGTAACTATAATACACACAAACATACAGTATTCTACACTAGTTTTGGTTCACGTCCTGTAAATCACAAGCGTGGTTGCAGTAATGTGTTTTTTGATATAACATTTGATTCGGATTTTTTTTCACTGCTATTTAAAAGTATCGATAAAATTCTTTGTGTGTAGTAGTCAGGTCAAGCTCTCATTTAAATGGACTTAGGTCAGCGTGGGACAAACCTTCGAGGTGGCATCGGTCCCCCAGAGTCTCTCTAGCCGTCGAGGTGCCCACTGATACTGGCGGGGCCACCAAAGGTTGCAACAAAAACGCTCGTGTTGGTTTTGTTGGGTACTCGGTACAGTCCAGTAGCGTGAGCCCAACGTACTACTGAACCTTTCCCAGAGCCGGCGCTTACATGCGTTGCCCCGCGTCATTCCTTAAAATTTTCACTGATCAAAACTCATAATGTCTCCAGTATTTGGCAAAATAAGGTGCGGATGTAACGTTATTAACGTTTAAACAACGGGTACTTTCATTAAGTGAAAACCTTCTTATTACAGGCGCCTCTACCGGTCCCGAAATGGGATGGAGTGTATGAAGCCATCGACGAACACGCCAGGTGTCCACAGAAGTTGCTCCTAGATTCACTCATCGTCGGCACCGAAGACTGCCTGAAGTTAAATGTATACACACCAGCCGTGCGACGCGAGGAGCTCTACCCAGTCATGGTGTACATTCATGGAGGAGCTTTTATGGAAGGCTCTATGTCAACCCTGTTATATGGCGCAGATTTTTTCCTAAACCATGGAGTAATATTTGTGTCCATAAGTTACAGGTTGAATGTAGAAGGATTTCTCTGTTTGGGTATCAAGGAGGCTCCGGGTAACGCCGGGCTCAAGGATCAAGTTGCAGCTCTCCGATGGGTACAGAAAAATATCAAATCCTTCGGAGGCAATCCAGACAAAGTGACACTGTTCGGTGAAAGTGCTGGAGCAGTGTCTACATCTCACTTGATGCTATCACCAGTTTCTAAAGGATTATTTCATAAAGCAATCTTACAAAGCGGTTCTAGTATAGTACCTTGGGGTATTCAACATGATCCCATACGAACTGCTAGCCATCTGGCCCGAGAATTCGGTTATTTTGGTAGTGATCCTTATAAAATATATCAAACACTATCGAACAAATCAATCAGTGACTTAATAATGGGAATAAAGTATCTTCAAAATAGAAATTTCGTAACATCCAGAACCCTCTTCGTACCTTGTGTTGAGAAAGATTTACCTGGAGTAGAAGCTGTGATAAGAACTCATCCTATATCTGTTATGCAAAGTGGTAATTATACTAAAATGCCGATGATTCGAGGATTTAATAATAAGGAAGGTATTTATTTAGTGGCCAAAGATTATGGTAATAGTGTTAAGAAGCTAGATCCCTACGCAGTCCTACAATCAGATCTTCAGTTTTCTTCTGAGAAAAGCAGAAATGAAACCGCTGAAGATATTCTGAAGCAGTACTTTCCTAGTGACAACGAAGACAAGACAATGGGAATGGTTGATCTGTATTCCGATCTTCACATCAAGTTTCCTGTTATCTTAGAATCTGAACTGTATGCGAAGACAAATGACGAGCCGATGTTCTTCTACGTGTTCGTTTACGATGGAGTCGTAAACTTGGCCAAATTCATATCTCAATTTATACGCAGCGAAGGTGCTTCTCATGGAGATGAACTTTTCTATTTGTTTAAGTCTTATATTCTAATGTTGCCATTTCAAAGCTTTGAGAAGCAAATGGTCGAATGTATGGTGACACTTTGGACAAATTTTGCTAAGTACAGGTAAGGTATAGTACTTGGTATGTTATTTACGAAAATTCGTTAAGTTTCCGTCTAAATAGTAAGTAGGTATTTATTTATATAGCCGCAGATCCCGAAATTCCGGGTCACATTGGTTTTTCTTTCACTTATTTTAATTTCTTTCAGTGATCCGACTCCGACCACGTCAGAGCTTCTGCCAGTAAGATGGCGACCCAGCCGGGCGTCGAACCCCACGGCCCTTGTCATAGATCGCGAGCTGGGCACGGCCCCCATGTGGGGCGACGCGCACGTCGACTTCTGGAACAAGACGTATTCGATGCACAGGAGAACTGACTACGGGTTCCAAGACATACGCTGTGTCGCTCTGATGCCAAATATAAGTTATTGTTAGGTGTTTACTGCGCGATGGGACGGGCGGTGGCGGTATATATAAGTAGTGAAATCAGATGACGAAGTTTTATTACGTGAGTACAGAAATTAACTCAACCTCAATGGTATGTCAATTTTACCAAATTGCTGAACAAGGAGTAAAGTTCCATGGACAGGGGCGGTCTGCGCGTCTGGCTAAACGTAGAGCAGAAGCTGCTAATTAACCTACACTGCTTCATGTCGAATCATTACTTTTTTCACTACTTTCCCCGTGAATAATGATAGGTAGTTCCTCCAATCAAATGTATAGTAGGTAGGTAATTCCATTCAAATGTATAGTAGGTACCATTCAAATGTGTAGTAGGATCAAAGGACCTATCTGAAGATAGATCCACCGATTTTCAGCCCCTGCCCGTTGTAACAGTGAATAGGTAAAAGCCTGGCGTTTTACAAGCATTTTTTCCAACTACAAATCAATTGTTTCCAAAACAATGAGCACTAGTCTTTAAATTAACGTCCAAATATTAGTGATTCTGAGCTTGAGTGTGAAAGTTTGGGGCCCGCGTCCGAGCGGCGGGCCCCGGGCGCTTGCGACTCAACTTGTCACTCCTGCAACTTGCTCGCTTCTGAGGTGCGTCTACACAGACATCCCTACAGCCGTACAACCATCGTGTTCGGTATTCTTCTAGCTTAGGGATGGGAAGTATTAACTAGTATTACATTTGTCTTTGCAAATAAATATATAAATAAATTATCTTTGGAGGTAACTACAATTTGCGTTTCGTTTGGTTTATGAGTTTTCAGTTTTCAGTCGTCGATCGGCATGGGTGAATCACTATTTCTCATCGCCACGATGAGAAATAGTCATAGTGATATTATATATATAAATATACATGACGATGACTTCATAAAACTCCAACCGGTCCCCTATAAAATACGGGTATACCTGAACACAAGCACGAGAGAAGTTGTTTAATGAAGCTACCAAGTCGGATCGGCAATTTGCATGTTTGTCTACTTTATAACAATTAGCAGACGCAGCCGGATATTTTTCTTTATTACCCGGATTAAGAGAGCGCTCGGACGACGAGGCGTAACCGGCGTGGCCGGATTAATTACGTTTTATACCGGCTACCGGATAAATACATCTGTGTTTTCCAACAATTATAATTTTTGCAATAAATTTTGCCCTTTTGGAATGTACTTCCACGGGAAGGCGTCGCCACATGCAGCCATTTTTTTGTAAATTATTATTTATTTCACCACAAGTAAAAGAGCAATATCAGGTTACAATGCCAAAAAACAGAACCCTTAAAGAAGTTTCGCCATGTCCGTCTGTCTGTACATACATCACAGAGGTTTTCCTCGGGCGACTCGGTAGGTACTGCATATTTGCAATTTGGCAGGTTTATATTTTACGATCCACTATAAGAAAGTGTAGTATAATTTAGGAAAATGAAATCGTAAAGTGCAGTTCCCCATACCTACATAACACTGACTTATTTTTTCAGAGGTAGTAGTCATAGCCGTGTGGGGTGTCATTGGAGTGGTCACTCTCAATGATATGGAGGTCTCCAAGAAATCCTTTTAACTGTGCTAATATTTTGGTATATATTTGCTTCTATAGTGTTAAATATATATATAGCTCTTAAACTACTGCGGCGACAATCACAAGAAAATTAGGATTATAATATATATGTAGACTTTCATAAAAACCTTCAATGAAAATAGGGTTGAACTAAGTCGATACGGTGCATTAAGACAGGTTCTTGCTTGTGATTTATTGTATGCTGCTCCGCTTCTTAGGCGAGTTCGGCTCGCTCCTGGCCGACCTCTTTTACTGCTAGAGAGAAACGAACACATGGAGTGTTTTGTTGGCTATCGACTCTTGGAAACAGGAATCGCGAACCTCTCTCTCAATTCAGACCGCTGCGTGCTGTATGCTGTAGTGTTTCGAGCTGTTGTGGTGTCGTGCCTCGTGTAGCTTGTTATGCATTTCCGATGGCCCACTGGGGAGGAGAAGAACCTACATCTGTATACTAATGATACGGACGTTTATGTTGTGAGTGTAGTAACACTCCGTTTTCCGCATAGAGTTTTCTACATCGTTACAAAACCATTACGAAAAATATCGACTTTCTTATAGTGTGCACTTACACAAGATGGCGCTACTTAACATGTTCAGTTCTTTTTCAATATTACTAACAATAATAGACAGTTTTCAATTGAAGATTTTCACAAAAGATAAGAGTAAGCTTTAAATAGTTTCAGTTTGACGGTGCGACCTGTTAGATAGCAGTTAGTCCTGTTCAATACTCACGAAGGGTTCGACCTCTTCTGCGTCCTATGCTCCTGAACTCATGGCTCTAGCATACGGAGCTGACAAGACTTCACACATAGATCGTCCCTCCACCTACAGCCCGGGCCAGTGCTCTAAGCCTTAGGGCTTCAGAACTTAAACACACCTGTGCGTGATGCACCTCTAGTGAGCTTCGCACGCCGCTCGACATCTGTGGGCGCGTCTACAAATGCTGCACGGTATGATGAATGTCATTGTATATTCAAAAATAAAATATTAATGGAGCCACTTCATTATTGCGAGTTCATTTGGACTCATATTTGTACAAAATGAACTGTATTTTTTGGAATTGTGACCGTTTAATTTAAGCATTACATTATGTATGGTAAATCCTTCGTAATATTATCCATTGAATGAATTTCAAATAACAGGGGAATATAACATATTCACATGTTATTGAATTTTTAATTATCAATATTTGTTTCGTTGCATTGAATAGCTCCGAAACTACTGGACTGATTTAAATCTTTTGCCATTAGAATGTTACATTTTCTGTGGTGAACATAGGCTATATCCAGTCTTGCCATTGATATTGTACCAAAGAAGAAAAAAATCCAAATAGCATCTATTACTTTTACAGTAATATGTTAGTTTAATCCACAAATAAAACAATTAAAATATAAAAAGCTTATTCTAAGAGGCTGCAATACAGTTCTCTAATTGTTGAGGTCACCATTATCAACAGAAGAATGCACTCTTTCCATGAGGAAATTCTTCACCGCCAATCGTATGGATTGTCTTAGGGACTCCAAATTGTAATGGAGTTTGGAGCAAGTTGTACTCACTAAAAATGACTATAAATTATAATCCAGCGGATTAAGTTTGTGACTAGATGAAGGGCAGTCTTCAACTCTGATCAAGTCTGTGACGTTCGTTTTAACCTGGATTGGGTGGATCGCGCTGTATGATCTACTCCGGAGCCTTGCTGGGAGGACCATACTTGGTTATTGAATATGGTGTTATTAAGGGCCTTAACTGCCTTCTCAAGAATGGTATCTTGATACAATTGTGCCGATGTTTTGATACCTTTTACAAAAAAATATGTCAGTCACTCCTTCATAGCGAACACCCCAGCAAACCATCACCGAAGTCGGATAGTGCCCACGTAGCAATCTGTCGAATAACTGAGAAGCTTCATTAGAGCTTCGAGCATAAGTAGGGCCATTTTGTTTGTTAAAATGTTGCTAAATTTAACAAAAATTGTCAGTGGCTTCCCTTTGCGTACCGCTTCAGTAGTTGTTTCGATTTTACTAGCCTATTCATCTTTACTTTATCAGTTAAGAGATGACCAGTGCGTCTCTCATAGGCTGCAAGCCCTAACTCATCTCTTAAAATACAAATTCACAAGACAAAATGTTTTGCTTTCCGACAGGATTCCTTCGCTTACTGCTTTGAACACTTTTTTTGCAGGAACACTACGTGGTCGGCCAGATCTTTCTCTGTCACAAACAGAGGCAGTCTCACTGTGCCTATTAATATCCCGGTGACTAATATCTTCATCAAACACTTGACTAATATCACGTGCATGTTTTCAATGTAACGTGTAAAGTTTACGAGGCCGATATTAAAATTTGATCAATGAATATTTGGCATATCGCGTGTAACATCCATTCGATGCCGTTAATTGTCTTTACAAAGGTATTTGTAGTCTTACAAAGGTATTGTTGTCGAGTTGCGATTGTTGAACTATGTCGTGTGCACTACGAATAAACACGTAACAGAAACATTTAGATGTTGGTACGAAGGCACTTCCTCTACTAGGTTACTTTACAAGATGCCATCACTATAAACCACAACGACAGGAGCCGTGCGACCAGACTGTGAAGCTAACTAATGACTGAGCCACTATCAGGTCGGGTTCCCAATGTCAACAGAGCAGCTGTTGAGTACTTCCAAATTATCTGTACTTGTCTTTCCTCCATGTAACATCTTGATTTGACGCTAAGACGCGCGATTTATCAGATAGAGACAGCCTCTGTATGTCATGCATGGTCCCTATTGTGCGCGGCATCAGCCTTTTCTCATGACCCACTTTTGGGCTCGAGTCTCATATATCCTAGACTCCGGGCTACGATCTGGTTTGGCACAATTTGGCACTTTCGCATGGCACGTATCCTTCCTTCCCGTAATTGCACAGCATATCTAGGAGGAAGCCTCCCCGATGCTCCGCCCTGGTCTCCTCTAACACGCGAAATGTCTCGTCAAGGACCATCACATTGGAGAAGACTCTAGTTGCCGGTGGCCACAGAGGTACCGACTTGGTAATATTTGGTGTCGGGTTCCTGCAACACATACATGATTCTAATTATTTACATTAATTATAGCTAAAATTTTTACAGCACAAGAGGGCAAACGAGCAATCCGCGACTTTCGATGACTACCGATGCCCATGGACATTTGCGTCATTGTTACGCATATGCGTTGCCCTCCTATTTCACCCTCCCCCAATGGGCACCCGATAATTAATATAGGTACTTTGATGGACATCAGGGATCGCTGACGTTTATATTCCATACCACAGAGTGGAAAACGAGTAACCAAACCATACTGACTTCTGACGTGAGTAAAATGAAAACGGAGGGCGAAAGAAACAAATTTCTACGTTTTAAAGGACAAATTTTGTCTAATAATTATTTTGAATAAAAAAAAAATGTAGGCCGATGCAGGATCATCTATACCATACCAATATACAAAGATAATATTATTCCTTTGAATATAACATAAGCAACACGTGCCGTGATAGTTAAAGTATTTTCTTATAGATGATAATAGTATTTGAGGACTAACCACACCACGCTAGTCCAGTCCCAAATTAAATGCCGCTAAGACTAGACAATGGAAATATATTTAACACTTTTTATAAATTTAAGAAATGTTATAAGACTTCTATAACCGTATCAGCGCAATCCAAAAGCTCAATATCATCTAGGAAGAGCTATTCAATTCAATGCTGTTTGCATTCTTTCAAAGTCTCAAAAGTGGACACTTTGTGTAGTTGCAGCTTGGCACTTAAAGTGAAAAAATAAAGTGAATTTTAATAAACAAATCAAACACAAAAAAGTTATAGAGTAAGGGCAAGTCGGTTTAATTTATTTATTAACAAAAAATATCAAATGCTTTCAATGGGGAACCAGAAGTATGAACGGTAAACATCACAGAACTGTCCTCGGCCCGCCGGCTGAATAATGTCTTCATGTCACGGTGTTCGTCGGCGATGGACACCGAAACTACTGATTCGTTTTGTATGATTTGGCATACCTCCATGTGTAATTTGGCCCAACTTAAAGTATAACTACAGGCTATCCTATATTGGGACTATACCAGCCACAGCAGGGTGAGCCCGAGCCGGCTAATGTCATATAAATAAAAGTAAAAAATTCGTACCCAAATTTGACAAAATTATGTATCATAGTGTTATAAGTATTCGCAAATCTTGAGTCGCGTTCAGACATGCCCATATTGAAACCAAAGGGTTTGAACATATAGAACACGTCATCCGAGTGAGTGCTGACCTTCAGGTCCACGCTTGACAAATCGTTGCCAAAATTACGACCGCCGAAGTAGGAGAATACATAATTGTACACTGGCCGGTCCGAGAACTTCACTAGCAACTTGGAGTAAGCGTCCAATGATCCATATGCGAACCAATCGGAATAGAATCTGACTAAATCGTTTACGTACTTCTTCTCATCGGTATTATTTCCGAAATAATGTGCTCGTATTATCTCGGCAATCTTATGCCTATCCTTCTTAGAACAGTCGAATATTGACGGCAAGTAGTTAATAAAATTCGCATTAATCTCTTTGACATTAGGTCTTTCTATTGGATAGAAGAACATACCCTCTGAATCTGTATGTCCCATCATGACTGGTACCTTGTTAAAGTCACCAGATTTCATTATATTGTACGGAGCATCGGCAAAGAAGGGATCGGTAAAATTGCTGTCAATGCATGGGGAATATCGGAAGTTTCTGGTGTCGCCAGACGACGTTCGTGTGGCTCTCATCAGAGTATCGAGCGGAGCTTCTTTAAATATCTTAAATATATCACTTTCAGTTTTTGCTGGAGCTATTTTATTGGCATCCGCGCTCGTTGTCCTATACTTGGCGACGTTAAACGCCCAAGTAGAGAATGCAGTTCCACTCAGTAGCATTGCTTTGTGGAAGAGGCCCCTGCTCTTCTTGGACAGCAAATGCATGGACGCTGCGCTAGAACCGGCACTCTGTCCACATATAGTCACATTGTCGGGATCTCCACCAAATGCTCTGATATTCTTTTGAATCCATTGCAGTGCCGCAACTTGGTCTCTCAGTCCGATATTCGAGACATCATTGATGCAGAGAAATCCGAGCACGCTTAGCCTGTAGTTGGCTGGTACAACGATGACGTCTTTATGATTGAGCAGAAGCGGATGGTAGACGTCCTTCCCTCCGTGATAGTACGCGCCGCCGTGGAAGAACACTATTACAGGCAGCTTTCTGTCCTTTATCTTATCCATGCCCTTGGGTATGTGTAGGTCGAGGCACAAGCAGTCTTCTTTGCCGACCAGAATTGGTAGCATTTGAGGGCAGCGGATTATTGGGTTGGTCGCTTGCAGTATTCCTTTCCAAGGGAGTGGTGGTTTCGGATACTGGAAATAATAATCATACATGTTCACTGGTACTAAGAGGTAGTGCAATGCTACATTGTGGCCGACACGATCGGGTAGGTACCTATCGTTCACATGCCACTGCCGCAAAATGCCATCAATAGTGTCGTTTCGTGCTTTTGTGAGCAGTCTGGGGACCACTGCAGAGCAGGGCTACGTAGATTGCAGATGCATACCATCAACATTGCGGTGATTGAGCTATATATAGGCACCGGTAGTCCGCGATGGAATCAGCGATAACATTATGTTGTCCATAAAGGAATTAAGTGAAACTCACCTCAAATCGCCCTGCCGTGGCGTACGGTATACTATAGAAGTGACTTTCCCCCCCGTCCCCCATCACCCCTTGCACCTTACCCTGCGCCACTCCCACCACGGGGGAGGTCACAGCACCTGTCACTGAGCACCAGAGCCCAAATGTGACCACACAGTCGATGAACTCCATTTCTGGAAACATAAACATTTATTTAATAGTCGCTCCCCGACGTGACAACACAGTAACATTTCATCGCGTTTACGTTGTGTACGCCTCTGCACAGCAGAGTCATGTTCAGTGTTAAGGAGTAAACTCCAGCATCGTATCAGAGCTGATGGACACAGTTCCGCCTACAATTATATATACTAGGTAAAACAAACAATTAATGAGTAATAGGGTACTATTTTTATGGCCCTGCATGACTGGGGCTCTCTCTTCATTGCACGCCCGTGGCTGTGCTTTTTTCTATAGTGTAGGGAGAGAAACGA
This sequence comes from Eumaeus atala, assembly GCA_017140195.1. Taxonomy (NCBI): domain Eukaryota; kingdom Metazoa; phylum Arthropoda; class Insecta; order Lepidoptera; family Lycaenidae; genus Eumaeus; species Eumaeus atala. The sequence goes on along the minus strand of JAFELO010000328.1, from coordinate 1,168,828 downwards.
GCAATCGGAGCCATTCTACGACTACCGACGCCCATAAACATCAGCATAATTACTATGCCGATGCATCGTCCTCCTTTTCCCCCACCTCCCAATGGATCTGCTCTCGACATCTTAATCTTCCCCAACGATAACAGCTTTACATTTAGATTCTGAATGCACTTTAAGTGTAATGTATTTTCTCGAATATAACAAGAACAAAAACGCACTATACTATATTAAAATAAGAGGTTACCCGTCCGTGTACAGATATTTTAAGACAGCGTTGCAAAACTAATGCAAAATGATGGATATAATTTTTTTTTGATAAAGTCTGCCACTGTAATTGTGGATAATTCATGGCTCATTCGGGAGGGGGGAGAAGAGGACATCGGCATAGTAATTATGTGGATGTTCATGGGCGTCGGTAGTCATAAAAAATTCTCAGATTCATCGTTTGCCTCCCTATTCTATAAAAAAAAAATCTGATGAAGCTGCGGCACGCAAGTTTAGCGCCGACCATTAATGCGTAGAAGTCAAAACCGACCAAATGTGTGTCGGACCACGTGGTAGGGTTCCGTAGTTTTTCTAACAGCCAAGGGATTGCGTGTCTGATCCGCAGACCGGGAGAACAAATAATCAACCACCCAGAGAACTGATCAGACAACTTTGTATTGAATGTCTTTATTTTATTTCTAAGTGAAACTTCCTTATACAGGATACAATATACCGCAGGTGACTGTGATTGGTTGATTGTGTTACAGATCACACGAGCAGCACGACACGGTACAGGCCGAATTGTGCCGGGCCGGTTGGCCACCCCTGCCCATATCGTACCCAGCGAGCTACCCGACCTGCAGGCGAGCCTCCACCGTCAGCGACGACACAGTCTCATGGTCTGAGCGGCTGTTCACATTCCACAAGTCTCACGATGTTCTTATTGCTCTTGTGCTCTCTACGCGTCGCCTTTGATATTTGTTTACTGGTTTATATACACGCTACCGCCGCCTCCACCGAGCAAGTTTATACATGCAAGTAGTCGGAGCATTTTATGATGAGCCTATAAGCATCCGCATAATTGTGATGCTGCCGTCTTTTGATGCTCCCAATAGGCCACCAGCCAACCCGCCAGCGAACCAATTCTCCCCGGTCGCACGGTTCCAGTGCGGCAGTGCACGTGACCTCACCACTTACCAATGATTAGAGCACAAAATTAATTTTATTATTCCGTATATCACTAGCTGCGTCACGTGGTTCCATTTTGGCGGTTCGCAGTCGTTTTGTACAAACCGCGGTATAACATTACGGCTAGCCATTTTAAAAAACAGGGCTGCTTAGTTTCGTGACCGGCTAACAATTTGCCGGATTGTTATTGTGAGACGTTCTTCAATATGGCGGGTGATGTTATCCTCATTAAGTCTCTTTGTTTTAGGCAGTGATAGAGATCGATACAAGTATGAAATTAGGACAAGTGTCCTTTGTTCAAATAAGAAAAATAACCAAACCAAGTAGGCTTAGTCGGGCGTGTAGCTCCCGCCTAAACCTTCGGACCTCTCAGGACACACAGTTTTTTTATTTATCTGTAGTCTACAATCAACGCCATGGTTGTTGTCATGTTAAGCAACGCCACGAGTGTCAAAGTCAGGAACTAAAACGTGTTATAAGGGATTCCCCTTATAACACGTTACTTAACTAATAGTTCACTTTATTTCAATGAGGCTAGATTTTTTGAATGTCGTATAACTCCGAACTCTTTCTGGCGCAACTTCATTCAGCCGTATTCAATGTGGCTAATCGTTGGCCCACCACAAAATAAAACGGTACTGTGTTTGAGAATGGCTAGCCGTAATGAAATACAGCGATTTAGACAATCCATAGTATAAATACATGAGCGGTTCTATCATATTGGGTGCTTGTCAAATATATCATAGGGGGATGGTCACGCGAAGCCAATTGGTGACGGGGTGGGAAATGATCCATGGATCGACTGGTGTGGCGGAGGAATAGGTATCCCAGTCCTGTACAAGACCTACTGCCCGAGGATCTGAGCTCGTTTCCATTGGCGGTCGGTATTTAATTGATGATGTGATGATGTCTAGTGGTATATATGTTCAACTACAGCCGCGAGGTCCGGGGTTTAGATCCCGTCGTTGACAGTGTGATAACCCCGAGCCTCGTAGGCACGTCAAGCCTCTGGCTCTGTGCCTGACTTAACGGCCAGCGCAAAATGTGACACTTACAGTATTTTTTTACTTAGCAGGAAGAACACACACGCATCCTTAATATGCAGAAACAGCCAGTCTGCTCTTTGTCTCGCTGGGAGATGCTGTTATGCCTGGCGTAGGTAGGCTTGAATATGTAAAATCAAAAACAACACATCTTCATGCTAGTCACCTAAGGGGATAGGCGTAACTAAAATATTTATCAATTTGTCGCTGAGCTGAGTTTGCCTGTCCACTAGGTTACCTATGTGCATATTATTTTTCATGTTGTTGATTTACAAAAATACAAGATTTGGGAAGGAAGAAAGGAGGGAAACGTATCTGCATAGTAATTATTCGGATATTCATGGGCATTGGTAGTCGTAAAAGGATTGATCTTTAGCCCCCCCCCCCCCTTATATAAAAAAACTCACTTTCGTACTGAACTGTGTACATTATAAAGCATCCGTGATTTCATATAAACACATTTGTTTGCAAAGTGACCCTACGGTTTTAAGTCGTCTTTTACAATATACACATCCCTTATGCAGACGATTTTGTATAATGGTATTTCTGTACACCAATTTTAGGTACACAAAAATATACCTACGGGTAAAAAAAAAAATGTGTATATTTTCTTTTTTTCCAAAAAAAGAGAACTGATTTTAACGCTAACGCAGCATTAAAAAGCTGATCTGATTTAGAAATATAATTCATCAACACACCTTAAAAAAAGGTATTAAGTAGGTTCTTTTTAAGTAAAATTATTTACGTTTTAGTGTAGTGTTTCGAAGTAGGTTTCATTTTGTTTGCTCAAATTTAATAACTACTTAGCTAATTTGCATGAATTTTTTAATTTGTTTTAAAATTACACCAAGAAATTTGATTTTGTTAAAGATAAAACGATTCACGTAAATATTAAGCGGATGAGAAAGTGGGTCACAATTAGTAAAGAACTGAAGGTGTACGTTTCATACATAATTACTACAGTTAAGGTTCTTTTACAGTGATCTTAACATATCGTTAGTTAAACTTGTTAATTTATCTTAGGAATAATGGAAATTTACCTTTTTATTAAATTATCTCCAGAAGAGCATCCGGAAAACACTTCGGTAGGAATACTTTACTCTTGCATGTTATAACAAAACGTGTAAATCCGCCGACACTAGGCGAAGGTCCCAGTCGCAATGCGTTGGCGCAACTCATAAACGCTTAATGTCAATATTGTTGCTGAGATGAAAATTCGCAACAACGTGAAAGCCTAGCTACTCGCTAGCCTCGTGTGTTTCGCAAGCTGCTCTTTACAGTACACGACACGATACCGTCGGTGGACAACGATCATGTTGCACCGACCGGTCGGTCGGTGCAACATGATCAGACAGAAAACAGAACACTATTTAAATATGAGGTGCGCTGGAATGCATTGCTTGAACCATCACTAGTACAATTAGGGATTCTTTTTAGTAGTGTACGTATAGAGCAAACAAGGAGTCTCCTTGGTAACTGCTGACGCCCATACATATCCGATTTATTGTGCAGACATTTGTGCCTTTCTCCCTTTCACCTTCAATGACCGTATCCTCACCTCCCCGATGTGCCGTGCCGAGAGGTGTCAAAACGTTATATAATAATAAATAAATCTTTTCTTTTGTGGTGGATATCCATCCGTTAATCCGTTTGTAATCTAAATAATGTTCAAAATATAGGCTGTAACTGTTCCAAAAAGTCTAAACGTATTGTGTGATTCGTAAATTCGATCATGCGATACCAAATACGATATTTGAGCTGTCTAAGTGCGTAGTATTCTGCGATATCGTGTCGGTATATATAAGACTGGCTCTCGTTACCTTGCTCAGTAGTGTGGCAAAAGTTTCAAGTGATACTCCCACCATTCTAATATTGCTCACAACACTTAAACACTTAAGTAAATTGTTTTTTTTTTATACATTGGAGGGGCAAACAATCAATCGGAGCCTTTTTACGACTAACGACGCCCATGAACATCCACATAATAACTATGCTGATGCGCTGTCCTCCTTCCCCCTCCCCGCCAATGGGCCACCGGCTACTCACAAACCGCATGAAGTGATATACTGAAAATGTCATGTGATATAGTTTCAAGCGCAAACCAAATGAAGAAAACATATATTAAGCGAGTTTTATTTCATTGCAACTATTTTATTAGGGTTCCCGAACCTCAAAAGGAAAAACGGACTATATCACTTTATTGTTCGTCTGTCTCTGTCCAAATAAGTCCTTTATATTTGTTTCCTTCTTATCTTATTTTTATAGTATAGGGGGACAAACGAGAAATCGGAACCTTTGTACGGCTATTGACGCCCACGAACATCAGTGTCATTATTGTGCAATTATAAGATTTTGCCATTTGGCAGAACCTGGTAGTTCGTTCGCTATACAACATATCGTGAGTTTTGTTGTTCGACTTCGTGTATGTATAACTGTTAGATCAACATCTCGCGCCTCATGCACTGGCTACGTCATATAGTTACATGTTTACTAAAGAGAACATTAATAGAAAAACATTTCACGTTTTTAATAAAAACTGCATTACAATATATTTACATTCTGTTGTACAAATAATGCTCCATGAACGAAATGAAATATACCCGTATAAACACAAACATCGCAGACGGAGCGTGGAGCAAATATTTCGATCAAATATGAAAACTAGAATCAAATATGATTTCAACTAGGAATACTGTGCGGGAGTGTTACGGGGAATATAATAAATATTGAGCGGGAGTGTTACGGGGAATATATTAAATATTGAGCAGGAGAGTTACGGGGAATATATTAAATATTGAGCGGTAGTGTTACGGGGAATATATTAAAATTTTGCGCGGGAGTGTTACGGGGAATATATTAAATATTGAGCGGGAGTGTTACGGGGAACATATTAAATCATTTGTACACGGACGTACTGCATTCACTTATTGCTAGATCACCGCACGCGGTTTCATATGAAAATCATGACTACTTTAACCAGTTGTTTAAGCAGTAAGAGGTAATGTCAGCACGTTATTGTAGCCGATTGGGCACGACTGGGGAGAGGTACCTCCCAGCTATACAAAAATATGAAGATGATTCAGTGGGTTCCAAATATCTCAGTCATCTAATTCTGTTCAGCGGTGAAGGCGTGAAAGTATAGCAAATAAAGTACTGTCACATTAAAATTATTCAATTAGTTATGAAATCATGTACATCTGCTAATAATATACCTTTTCATTATGAAGAGGTAGTGCGGTGCTACATAGGAGGCGGTAGTGCCATGCTACATGGGAAGAGGTAGTGTCATGCATAGTGAACGACACTACATCCTCCTATGCAACGAAATTGGGCCGGCACGACCGGGGAGGTACCTCTGACTCACATAATACCGCCGTAAAGTGACAAGTTGTTTGTGAGTAGCCGGTGGCCATGGGGGGGGGGAGGGAGGGCAACGTGTCGGGATAGTAACTATGTGATTTCTCGTTTGCCCCCAATCCTATATTAAAAAAAAGTATATCGGTTTTAATAACACTTCGTGCGTACTCAATACCGATCTCAGCGAGCGAGGAGTATTTCCCAGTTTTTGTATACGAGTATTGACAGCTGTGCGTCAGAGATATTCTTACAAAAAAGGTGTGTACAGCGAAACAGCGAATGTGAAACGTTTGAAACAGTGAAACGTTTAAGTATTTATTATTCGGAATAAATACTTAAACGTGTAACTACAGTTCCTTCCGATCATATGTATTCCGAATATATTTAAAAACAAAATAATTTTTTCCGCAGGTATGTTGTAGCTACTTTGAAACAGCAAAGTATTTTTTGGTTCATAGGTACCCGGCAGTATGCTGCGTGTTCCAGCACACCTACACATACTCAGGGCGTAGCTTTGGGGGCTGGTGAAGTCACGGAGATTTGTTACCGTGTCCATTGCTCCTCCACTGGACCAAAAGAAACATCGCCATGTATGGGAAGCTCCTTCTCCACCGAGTCCCACGTACCCTGGATTTCCTACGGGGGCGTGTCTAAAAGCATTCTCTAGGGGAGCAGAAATGTAAATAAATAATTGGTACTATAAATTATAACATGGGTTTTACTGTAGCCCGAGTGAACTTCGCCACACGCATTAACAAGAGTCCAATGAAAAATTGAGCAACAAACATACGATACGAAGATTTTGTATGTTGCAACGGTTTCTCAATCACACGTGTAGCAGTACCAATTACTAGCCTTAGAAAAATTTTACTCTCTCGCAAAAACGGCGCTACCGCCCCAACCTTTTAATGATTTTATAGATATGAATCATCCCGCGGTTTCATCGGCGTAGCTCCGCACCTATTGGTCCTACCGTCTTGGAATATAGTCTAAAGCCTTCTTAGATAAAACTGTTCAACACAAACATATTTTTACACTTCCGCCACGTAGTTCCTGAGATAAGGGCGTTCAAACAAACAAATTCTTCAGCTTGTTATTATTAGTACTTATAGATAATACATGGATGCCCCTGGTCTGTAGTCTCCGGTGTCAGCTCACGCAGCCGGCGGGGCCTGGCGGGCGGTACCTTCAGCTCATCGATCACCGATCAGCTGTATCATTCCATTTTACATTGTCGTAGAAATGGCGACACACGATGGCTGCGTCAATAAATATTGGATGTTTTCATTCAATTTCGCGGCGCCCACCGAGACTCCGCCGCGGCGCTCAGATAGAGCAAACACTGTACCATGTTGATATAAGAAAATCTCTGCTCATTGTAAAAATATAACGCGAGCAGTAACACGACGACCCATATCTTTGTTTCATGTTCCTGTATAGACATTTATGTATGCGTCGTCTATGTTATTGGTCTCTTTCTTCTCTCTCTATCTCAGTTGTACGCCTGAATCGATTTTCATTCTTGCCCGACTAAGTCAGAAGGAAGGTACTGTTTTAGGTTGATGAGATCGGTGTTGACAGCTAGCAAATGCTAAGCTTGATAACATTGTCGCAGGGTTCGCAATTATCTAAATTGACAGGAAAAAATGTTTATCTTCATATTTTGTACCTACAACTCTGCCGTGTTATAGAAAAAGGTCACAACTAACATTTTTGAGAAATCGAGTTAGATATATATTCGGAATCACAATAAAAAGGCCTGTCTGTCTGATTTTTTGTGGATTTTTAGCTACAAAATTAACAGAGATAGCAAAAGCTTAAAGTGCACAACTGCACCATTTTTCGATGATGCGAGTGATAGTGATATCTGTCCCGTCAACAAGTGAAATTCAGAACTCCGTACAAGAATCAAATGAGGAATTTTGTTCAGATTTTGAGTTATACGCTTCAGTATTAGACAGAGATTACAAAGTAACGAAATCATCCGATTGCAACATTAATGCGAGTAACAGTGATATTAATGCGAGTAACAGTGATATTAATGCGAGTAACGGTGATATTAATGCGAGTAACAGTGATATTAATGCGAGTAACAGTGATATTAATGCGAGTAACAGTGATATTAATTCTTGCAGTGGATTTAGTAAAAATAATAATGCGTAACGGGGTAACCGTATGGAAGAAGTCAAAACAGTGATGTTTTGCCCGCGGCTGATTGCTTTTAACTAAAGTTTTGTGCCAATTGGCGGCAAAATTGTACATGAAATGGGTCTAATATTCGCTGTCTTTTGGCATGAAGCCAAATCAGGTCGAGAAAAAGGAGACATCATTTCTAGCTTTTTCAAACAAACCCGAGAAAAAGAGAGAAACGTTTTCCTAAACGCGGCCTCCACTCCAGAACCTTACTAGCACTACTGCCATCGGTTCTTCTGAGTGTGTGACCAGCACATTGCCACTTCACTGAGCTTATTCGACGCGTGATATCGGATACTTTAGTTCTTTGTCGAACAGAGAAACACCTAACACAGCACATTCAATGTCCCGTTGAGCTACCGCAACCCTGTGACCAGACATGCTCACGTTCGTCGAGATTTAAGTATTAGGGGAATTGATATTAAGTGCCTTGATTTTCTAACTTTCAGACCCGAGACATTTTTTGTTTAATTTGGATTGTAGAAACAACTTATTAATTTTTTTAGTTTAAGTACTAATTATTTTGTACCCTAACATTACTTGTCATATCTCTCACGAGCGTGAGAGTGAGATACAAAGTGTCATTTTAGTAATGAGAAGTTACTTCAAATTGGTGATTGTGATAAAAATTTAAACCACTTAGATAGTTGATAAATAATAATTGTTATGATAGCTTTAATTGCTTTTGTTAACTACGTTTTCTACTTTGATAAATATATTGAAGTTCCTTGCTGGCTGCGTTACCTAGTTTTTTTAAGAAGGATTGAGAGATATCTTAAAGTTTTAATAAATATAATTCCGTTTTGTTTTTGTTTTGTTGAGTATAAATTATAATTCAAAGTATTTTAAAGATTTTTTTTGTAAACTTTTTATAATAAATATTTTATTTTCTTGTAACTAACTTGTTTTATATCTAACACAATTATATTTATCAGCCTACTAGATATAATATATTCAGGGGCACATTATAAAAAAAGTCAAAAAGTATAAAATATAAATATTAGAAAGTAATTCTAGCATATTCGGTATTTATTTAAATTCCAATTATTTACAGTTAAAAGGCACAATTGGGTAAATTGTCTTTTATTGATGTCTTAAGTTTACGCGAATGTTAGTCATTACAATAAAACTACTTTTACGGATTTTATCGCGGTTTATTAAATTATTTATGAAGCCCGACGTTTCAGAAGCTTTACAGCAACCATGGTCACCGGTGGACTCCCGTCCACTCCAAATTATTGTAAAGTGTCTTTTAATTTTTTGAAATTCTTTGAGTTTTAAAAGTTTTGAAACTCTTACCCAAAGTTTTACATTGAAGAGGCATAATTGGTTATATGTGACTTTTTATTGCAATATTGCCCTTTTAAAGCAAATGTTTATGTTAAGAGAAAAAGAAATATGATAATTTTCAAGTATATCCATTAAAGTTAAAAATATAATATGACTATTGTGGTGTACATACTACACAAACACAACTTTTAACATTCACGCAATTTCGGAAAAAAACATTTTCAGCATGTTTTTTTAACAAAATTCAAAAAATATTTTAATACCGATTTTCGTTAGTTGTGCCCTTTCCAATTGCGACGGCAGAACTTTAGACATGTTTTATTTTTTGCATGTTTTCTTTATTATTTTTATGATTCTTAGCGTAGGCGTGTGAAGGTTTCCAATGTCCCCCACAACCTGGACAACTTGAGGGGAGCGGCGGCGTTCCATTCGTGTTATCAACACGCGTGACACTGGGTTAAAATATATATTAATCACTTTATTTTTATGTTTTTATTTTTAGATCCACAGATAAGCCAAACATTAAACTAGCTCAATTATCCTTATCCACGACACCGCAATTTAGACGGCATCGTGCGCGCGCCGTCCCACGCCGTCGCATTTCCCCCTTTTTAGTCTCAAAAATAGTTACTAACGGGTAGACACACAATCAAAACCATACATCTCTTCCCATCTGCCGAAAAAAAGGGGGATCTGTCCCCGTATAGTTTTCCTAAACCTGAAGACACAAAAGTCTTCGCTAGTCGGTCGAACTGTTGAGGCTGGACAAGCGCCGCCAACCAGTAGTTGTCCCTCCGAAAAAAAAAAAAACTTAACGCAGTACCACATAACTTGCAAGATAATGTAGCTGTATTACAACACGTACACATTAACTTAACAGTAAAAGAAATCACCGATATCCATACAATGAGTATGGACGGACAACAGTTAACATTCAAAATGATGACTACAGAACCGAACAGTTTTTGCCACAATATTTAGTTAGCCAGAATTGGATTTTATGTATAGGATAGTTGTTGTGCATCTCATTGAGGCTAGTCTCGGAATATTAGCCTGATAGCATTTGCATTGAAGCTGATCACGGAATATTAGCCTCATATTATTTACACTGAAGCAGATAACGGAATTAGCCTGATAGAATTTACATTGAAGCTGGCAGGGATATTTGCCTGATAGTATTTACATTGAAGCTGAACACGGAATGTTTACGTGATCGTAATTTCATTGAAAATGAAAAAAAAAGAACCCGGACTACAAAGTTTTTAAGTTACACTTTGTTATCATTGTCTTTGGATAGCCGATAAAATAAATCTGAGTAAATATTGTATCCTAAATATTGACGCGACAGCACAGCAGTCCCTATACGGCGTGTCATGAGCGCGAGAGGCACCTCCCCGCTCGTGCGGCCCAGTTCCGGTACAATGCTGTATGGCACTACTCTTTACTGAATCTATCTCGCTCTAGTTATTGCCAATATAAAACTATATTAGTTTCAATAAAATTCCAAGTGCCTCGAGCAAAATAATAGCAACATTAAGTACAAGAACAACATTTTATAAACTTTACTTAAACTACGTAAGTGACAAAATGAAATATGTAAATGAACCTTATCTTTAGCAGGTTCTAGCCATGTCCATCTCTATACAAATACTGTAATATAAGGCTTGTGTATACTGGGCCCTGGCGCTTCACCGCAACAAGGGGACGGCGAGTGTTCTTGTGTTTGTGCAGGCGCCCGAGCACTGATGTTACAGTCCTGTGCGCTACTACTTTATACATGTTAATGTATACATCATCGCCAGCCACCCAGGCCAGGAGTTAGTCTCCTAGGACGTCGTGTATGCGCTGAATCTCCCTCTCTCTTGGCACACTACAAGCAGATTCGAATTAGTAGAGTATCAAACTGTAGCATACCTGATACAAACTGTCGCATGCCTGATAAAGAACATAAATTAATGCCTGACACACACACGGCAGCCTGTGTCGGAGCCGAAGCATGGCTGGACTGTAACATATACTAAATCTGTGTGCGTGTGTCTTTGGGTCGCAGCTGACGAAGCGGGTGAAGATCTACAGGCATTGCTTGTTCATTATGTAACAGTGGCGGCCTCACGCGAGGTCACTCGTTAATTGTAATTCTTGTAAGGGTCTGCTCATACTGGGGCACTGATATCGTTGCGATTACGTTTGTATTTCTTTTAGTGACACGGAAAAAGAAACTTGTGTGGAGTTCAATGGTGTGTGGGGTCAGAACAACACAAGCAGTTGTATTTGTAGTTGCTCAAGTGTTCTGGATCAGTTAAGTGACACATTCCAACGCTGGCCAGATCCATAGGCTTGACCCGTACTACGACACAACCGCCAACACTAAAACAGTGCAATGAGATAAGTTTTCTATCCTGGCCCCATATACACTACTCGTTAGTACTGACTTTATATAAGTGGATTGTATAGAGCCTCCTCGATTCAAACGGCTTCGTCCAAGTTGCCAGGGTTGGGTTTGGGCCATTATGATACTTTATATGTATGTGAGTATCGCTAAAAATATTTTGTGTGTTTATTAAACTAATATAGAGGCTCTATACTAGTTTAATAGAACACAAAATATTTTTATTCCGTGAAATTATCAATCGAATTTAGTTATATTTTTGTAATACTCAATGTACTCAACATTGAAATAATTGATCGCCATTTTCATCTCAACATAATTTAAAGTGAAGTTAAATACGGGCGGATCCATGGGACCCATGACATACAACGTTATTGACTTCAATATTAATTCAAAGTAAAGATTAATGATAATAACAAGTTGCGTTTGAAAAAAATAATTAACAAAAAAAATTAACATTGTACATTCTTCACTCAAATGATGTTTAATTATTATCTAATCATGAGACCTTTACATTTTTCTATATAAGTATTGTGCAATTTGATTATTATTTTATCAGGCTTGATAGTACAACGTCGTTATAAGAGTCGTCAGAAGCGACAATTCTGTGTACGGAACTGGTTGTTATGACAGCCAGTGTAGTTTAGCGCTGCTCTGACACGAACGTGTTTTAGATCTGGTGAAGTTAGTATATTTTAGTACATCCGTAGCTAGTGGCGTAGCGTGGAATAATTTAAGGCGAAGCCACGGGAAGCCACTTTAGTGCGGACCCGCTACGCCGCTGCTGGAAGTTCTAATGCCGCGAAGTCCCTGGTAAGGCGGAGCCCAGTACTCGCTCCACCACTAGAGACAGTTTTAGTGTGACGTAATCACGGCGAAGTCAGCCACTTATTGGCGCGGTGGTGTTATGTGTTATGAAGAGGCAGTGGTTAATTTTGTGGTCGCTGTGGGCGGCGCGGCTGGTGCGACAGCCGACCCCCCTCGTGAGGGTCACCGGGGGTTCGCTCCGTGGTGAAGTGGTGCCGGACGGATCGCACGTGCGCTACTTGGCAGTGCCGTATGCTACACACCCTGAGTTGAGATTTCAGGTAATGTCTCCGGGTTGACTTGTAGTCTCATGACTCACTCAGTAACATGATTATGGTAGAACCAGACATTATGTGCTCCCGATAATTGGAAAGGTGTGGTAAGAACGGCTGTACAATGAAGCATTTTTCTCATTAATAATATTATTCATCAGCTACTTACATACGAGAAGCAGTGACGCGGGCATTCGTTGCGGTATCCATGCAAGGCTAACTTCATGCTGCACAACTATGATGTTTGTTGAGGAATGAATTACTTTAACTGTGTGATACTTATCTCAATCATTGGCTCGTGGAGAGGTTATTCTATATACTAAATTTACATTATGGTATGTGTGTACAGTTTGTGTGTGCAGCCTGTGTGTGCGGTTTGTGTATGCGGCTTGTGCGTGCGGCTTGTGCGTACCAGCGCGAGTAGTGGATGCCGTGGCACAGAAGGATCACAAAGTAAATCCGTTTTCATTTTATGGAAGTATGTATTGTGATTAGACACACTCGTTTACCCCACTTTCCACATCTCAATTCCCACCACCAAGCTCTCTTTGTCTGTAGTTTTATATTGACTGTACCCAGTCTTGCAATAAATATGGCAACAGAGAAAAAAGGTTTTTAATTTCAAGTAACATTTATTACTTTTACAGTGTGTTACTTTAATACATAAATATGAAACAATTAAAAATATAAAAAGCTTATTCAAAGTGGTCTCCATTAGTTGCAATACATGCCCTCTATGCTTGGAGGACTATACATCTTATTGGACGTGGTATTATGAAGGGGCTTAACTACCTCTCTCTCTCTCTTATAAGCTGTAAGTTCTGATACATCTCGTAGAATACGCGACATGGTTCTAGGTGTTATCTTCATTTCCAGAGATAAAATGTTTAGCGTTCCTGTTTAGACCCCCGGGCAGTGGCACAACCTCCAGCGATTACGGATATTAAGCGCACAATTGCCACGCGCGGCCCCGGTGCTGTAAGTGCCTGGGCGACCACCACACTAGGGACTGTCCACGCACGATCCCGACCGACGAGACGCCGGCCTGTTGCCTCTGTCGCAATAAAGGCCATACATTTAATTATAGGGGATATCCCAAAGGCTTAGGCGCGCAATATAAAAAATCGCACTAGGGCAGTGCGAATAAAAAGAAGGCGCGCAAAATAAAGAGGGCCCGGCCAGACCGAAGCCCTTCAAGGCCCCGTCGAAAAAATATAATACCGGCTCCGCCACCGGCAACCAACGCCTGCTTTCCGGCCTATCAAGCCCCCCCCCCACACCGCCTCCTATGCCATAACAATCATCCATGGCAGCTCAAACTCCGTAGCCGACATACAACCCATCCCCACAGGAATCCTCTGAGGAATACAACACAACTGTGGTTCGTACACTCCACGTAAAAATGATGTCAGGGCAATGTTCAAGGCAATGTCAATCAAATGTTCAATGCGAACGGTTTCCGCAGCAAAAAAACTCGAGATCTGTGCTTTCTGAGAGAAACACAATATCGAGGTCCCACTATTGAAAGAGACGCTTTTAAAACAGTGGAACGGAGATCCCAAAATTCGCAATAACATGGTGTGATCCCAAAAAGACGGCACGGCCATCTATTACAAGAAAGCACTCCAGTGTGTCCCTCTAGGTCTTCCCGAATTAGAGAACTCAAAAAGTTTCCCTTTTCAAACTATGTATGTCAGGCCATCGACCTATCGCGGCCTCTCTGCATACCAAACACCTGGGAAACCTATTGTACATAGCGATATAAGAACGATAATAAATCTAGATCCACAAGTACCTTCAGCGACGACTTCAACAGTCGTCATGCCGACTGGGGGATTTCCGTACGACCCCCAACGGTACAAGGCTCGCTAACATCATCTACACAGATCAGAGTCACTTTGATATCCCGGAAGATATAAAAGACCTAATTCGCAACAAAAGCCGCGCGAGACAAGACGAGAGGGTAACTATGCCCTCGCCCACGTAACCAAATTTTCTCCTGCAATACACGATGATTGTAAAAGCCGAGATACTAGCCGACAGGCTAATGTACCCCGAGTACCTTGCAACTAATCCATTTTCATACAGCGGGAGGTTGGGCATCGCCTTTCTCTACTACCAGATGGCGACCATATACGTCCTACCACTATATACGAGGTAACTCCTCATCAAAGATCTCATCCCTTGACGGTCCCCTGGACCAGACGGTATCAAAAAAAAGTGTTTAAAATTTTGCCACCCGCTCTAGTAAACCTCATACTGTGCATATTCAACACCCTCCTTGTGGGATGCACGTCCCCGGACGCATGGAATGTAGCCACTGTGATCGGTATTCACAAGTCAGTTAAGCCTAGGAACTTGTTGGCTAAGCGCCATGAGAGACTTCGCACGCATCCAAGATGTAGTGTGGGATAAAGAACTCTTCATGGACTTACCATTCGTATTCCGCGAAGCCTACAGATGTCCGTTAAGTACGCCATAAAGTGGCACCGACACCATAGATGTCACTTTACGGCGGTATCAAGTGAGCGAGAGGTACCTCCCCGGTCTTGCCGGCCCAACTCCGTTACATAGCAGGATGTAGTGTCATGCACCATTCATAGCCTACTCCATGCCTCCTCCAATGCAGCATGATAATCACTAAATTTCGTATTTATATCCTTCATTTATATTACAATAAGGTGGAAAGGATATCATATGTGGCTCTGCGTTGTCTTTGCCTAACCCATTAGGGAACTAATAATACAAACCAAATGATAAATGTAACATTACGACCAATACCATTGACAGTTGGTTTTTGATGAAAATGAAATGGGATTAAAATACTAATGGGTTTAATAATATTCTACATCAAAATTCAGTTGACAACCTTTGATTGATGTTATAAGATCAAGTAAAAATCAAATAAATGTTAGGAACCGGAAATCTGATTTTATATACCGCGAAGGCAATGTGCAATTTAACCGTATTTAATTTTTTTTAAACCGTATTAATCTTGCGAGTGTCAACGTACACAAGATAATATTTACAATTCGAAATGGCGCCCATTAGACATCATGTTGCCAAAGAAAAATGAAAGTCGACAGAATGTCATGTGGGGTACCGTTGAATATAAATCTTGGCTTTCTTTGACCACCGTTTTTGTTAAAATAGCGTCGTATCATTTATACTGATTAAGACTACTTACTTACTGAATACGCTCTGTGATTTCGTACAGTGTCTTATGAAACACCCTGCATATAAGTTACCGTTTTATGAGCCTAACTTAAAAATAAAAAAAAAGAATTAAACACCCGATTGTTACATATATATTGAATAGAGATAGCTATATTGAGGGTAGGTTTAACAAAAAGCCCGACTGAAAAAAAACGATTATGCAACTTTTACAGTAGATACCCATTTAAAATTTCCTCCTCTCCGAATTCTCGCTTGAGGCAAACGAGAAATCGGAGCTAAAAGATCCCTTAAAAAGATATTATAGTGCATTTCTAGAATATTTCGTATTTCGTTCGTTCAGGAAGTAGTTAATTTGAGGGCAGTTATGTTAAGGTTACAGTGTGGTCATTGCCAATGCCTACAATTGTCTACACCTTTACACTGTCGGCTCTGAAATATTTAAGGGCTCCTCAGTATCTGGAGAGATTATTGAAGGCATATTTAGAGGGGAGAACAGTCCTCTTTGAGGATCATCGGGGTTCCCTTGTGGAAGAAAACGTATTATCCGGGGTACCACAGGGATCGGTACTAGGGCCAACCCTGTGGGACCTCGGATATGACTGGGTCTTGCGAGGCTGCTTCCCCCCAGGGTCAGGTGTTATCTGTTACGCAGATGACACCCTTGTCCGGCCCCAGGTAGGAAACTTTCAAGAGGCGGCGTGGCTTGCCGAGGTGTCCAGAAGCTTAGTGGTCACCCTATAGAGAGATTGGGGCTTCGTGTTCGATTGGACAAAACCGAAACCATTTTATTACGTAGGCCTAAAAGGGGACCTCCCCCGGGGGCACATCTTCTGGTAGGAGGCAGTTTAGTAAAAATTTGCCCGAAAATTAAATATCTCGGGTTAATCCTAGATGGAGGGTGGACATTTGCTCCACATTTTTTTGAGGTAGCGGCAAAAGTAATAAGAGTATCAGGATCGCTTAACCGATTATTCCTCATGGGGTAGCAAAGGTGCTGACTGAAGTTTATCTGTTTCTGGCAGGGTAGAAATCTGTGGGGGAACTACCCTCTCCTGAAGAAATCCAGAGCGTCCGCAGCCGTGGCATGAGGCACTTTTGAATAGGTGGGTGTGTGGTGGGTGGAAGTTTTGGCACAGATTCCATATGACGTACGGACTGTTGCTGCACTCCGTCTTGTCTTTGAGAGCTGGATGCGCAGGAAACGGAAGCCTCTGACCTTCCGTTTAACAGAAGTGCCTACCGGGCATGGTCTGTACCTGTATAGAAGGGTTCTTAGGGAGCCCGATCCAATTAGTGAAGCTTGTGGCACTGCGGAGGATACGGCTGAGTACACACTTGAGGTGTTTTCTGCGTGGTCTTTATAGTGGTACGTTGTCAAGAAAGGGAAAGCAGTTGTCGGATAGCCGTCATCGCCTTTTTAATTACATCCCTCATTCAGCGATACTCAAAAGCCGAAAGAGTTCTCTACACAACAGTCGGGCTATTACACGTAGTCCTGCTGAGGATAGTGTAATTAGATGGAAAATGAAGTGCCCTCCACCTGACGACAATATAACACCTGGCGAAAAGCTTCCTCCTGGACACAACCTGCTTTGGCCTACTTGGAAGTCGCTTAATCGACTTCGGACACAAGTAATGCCAATGTGAGGATCCGAGACAGACCATAACCCATCTATTCCATTGTACGATGGGACCTTGGAAGATCTTTGTGCGGCTGACGATGCCGCTGCGTTGTGACACAGTTCTGACAGGGTAAAATTTAGGCTGAATTACTGGCTCGAAAAGAAGAAGAAGATGTGTAATGTTAAGTACCACAAGGAAATTAATAGATGGCCCTAGGGTACGTTACATAGTGAAACTCGGTCATCTACTAAGTACGTAATTTCCGGGACATATTATGTAGGATGTAGCTCACTTTTTTATGCAAGGTTTTTGTATAATATATTGTGGCTCATTACTGTAACAAAATGAATTGTGAATTGATAGGGAGAATTTTATTTCCCCGACCGACAGATGTGAACACGTCTTTTCATTAGAAAATATTGCCCTTTTCAGGGCCCCGATCCTGAACCTACCTGGAATGGAGTCTACGATGCTATCGAAGAGAATTACCGCTGTCTGCAGCGAGTTGGGAAGACCTTCGTGGTGGGGACATTACATTGCCTAGTCCTCAACATCTACACGCCTAACGAAGTCTCACCGAACCGAGCAAAGTCCGTGATGGTCTTTTTCCATGGCGGAGGTTTCTTCTCGGGTTCAGCCTCAAATTTACTGTACGGACCAAAATACTTAGTTAGCAAGGATATAATACTGGTGACTGTAAATTATAGACTGAATATTCAAGGTTTTGGATGTTTAAGAATTAAAGAGGCACCCGGAAACGCAGGGCTCAAAGATCAGTTAGCAGCTTTGAAATGGATTAAAAGAAATATCAAAGCATTTGGCGGTGATCCGGACAATGTCACCATATTTGGAGAGAGTGCTGGGTCGGTATCTGTATCGTTTCACATTTTATCTCCAAGGTCCCAGGGTCTTTTTCACCGAGCGATCATGCAGAGCGGTTCTTCTCTTTCTTCCTGGGCGCTACAATTCAAACCTGAGTTCATGGCCTGCCTCATTACCAAAACCTTCGGCTACGATGCCAGGAATGTGACAGATATTTACAATATTTTAATGAGCAAGAGTGACACAGAGCTTATAGTGACTAGAGTGCCAAGAAGAGAAGGCAATGTGATAATGTCAGAACTTCTTTATGGCCCGTGCGTTGAAGCTGAAATAGATGGAGTTGAAGCATTCATTACAGACACTCCCCACAACATATTGTCGAAAGGAACATACAACAAGGTGCCTGTAATGCTAGGGTACAACGCCGCTGAAGGCTTATTCTTCATGGGAATGGAGAACGACACGACGTTACCCTATATTAAGTTCGAGAAAGCGATACCAAAGAGTTTTGAAATTCCTACAAAACACGAACTAGATAATGTTGCTATCCAATTAGAGAAATTTTACTTAGGAGATAACCTTAATGTGTCTACTAATTTGGTGAATGCATCTCAGTTTTACGGGGAAGTTTATATCGCACATCCAATTTTGGAAGAAACGGAATTGTATTTGAAGACGAGTGATCAACCAGTATTCAGTTATGTGTTCAACTACGATGGGTACAGAAATTTGGCGAGGCTATCATCAGGCGGAGAATTGGCGGCGAATCCGAAGGCAACCCACGCTGATGATCTGTTCTACTTGTTCAGTCAGGCTATAATCCCTTCATTCCTGGATTACAGAGCTATTGAAAGAATGACTACGTTATGGACGAATTTCGCTAAATACGGGTAATTATTATTGTGTTTACATTTGATGTAGTAATTTGAGAACTTTCAGGTCATATGAGTACCTTCTGAATGAATCCTTTAAGATGGTGTGGTTAAGTAAGGTGACATTCATCAACAGCAGAATATCACCAGCAACGTGTGTTGGTCCATTGTGTTGGCTTCATTTGAAAAACTTAGGCCGGCAGATCTACAAAAAAAAAAAAAAAATGCCTCCTCATCGCAAATATCAATTTTAAAACCAGAACCAATTTGTGGCTCATCTGGCATAAATTGTACATGATTGAATTTAATTGTGTGTAATGATTTAGCCGACGCTAAATATTGGGAAGAGGCGCGGGAAGAAGAACATACCTTTTTTCTTTTTTGTTGACGCGGGGAAACGCATTTACGCGCCTTCACCGGCCCTTGGCGGGGACCAGTGGTGTGTGGGATTCGCGGCACATGATAGTACCGAATACCCACAGAAACGACCCCGAGTGCCATCAGTGCCGCCCTTGGTGAGGTGCCCCGGAACAACAACCCTCAGGGTACACCGACGGCTAGTCCGCCCCCTAAGGGACCAACTCCACCTCCACAGAGGGGGTTGCCCAGTACTACAGGACAACCCCACCGGCTTTGGGACAGTGCAATGGGGTAAAGTAAGATCCTCGCCCCCTGCCCCCTACGCAAAAGCGCCACCTCCTGTTGCTCTTAGGTCCCCTCTTCTTATAAGAGGGGTACCGAGAGTGATTCCTCCTCATGATGTTTAAGCCTTACCATAGATATTGTAACAAAGAACATTTTTTTAAATTGCAAATGACATTTATTACTTTTACAGTGCATTAGTTTAATACACAAATATAAAACACTTAAAGGACTATATTGCAGCCAATAAAGACCAAGCTTTTCATATTTTTGTTTTTTTTTATTTGTGTATTAAACTTACACACTATAAAAGTAATAAGTGTCATTTGCAATTAAGATTTTTTTTCTGTATTGCAATATTTTTGGTAATACTAGTTATAATGATTAGTTAGGCCTGAAAATAACCTTAATCTTAAAGCACTAAAATTAGTATTTTTGAAGGTGCCATGTCTAAAGGATAAAAAACGGGACCACATAACTAAGACTGTATGACTGCACTTATTGTGACGTCCAGCCGTCTATCTCACACCAGCCAAACTAAATTTGTACAGATGATGTAAGCGTTGCTGTTGTACTACAAATGGAATGTAAAGTACATTAAACGGAGCTCCTATACGCTTGATACGGGACAATACGTGCGCGACTCAGACAAGTATACAACCGTTTGTGTTCCAAGAAGTTCATTAAATACCTTTCAGGGATCCAACACCAGCGGTGACAGAGTTGCTGCCAGTTAAGTGGAACCCGGCGAACAGCTCCTCGCCACAGTCTCTGCTGATTGAGAGAGAGTTCTCCATGGTGCCCATGTGGGCCTCGGAGTCTCTGAGGTACTTGAGAGAAATATACAGCAAGTACAGGAGAAAAGGTGACTGAAAGGGTATTCATTATGTCCATTATGCTTTGGAAATATATTTTTAATATTTAAATCGTTTTGTCATAACACCCTTTTCAAAAGCATGGGAGGCCAAACGAGCACTACCGATGCCTACAAATATCCGCATCAAAGTTATGCATATGCGTTGACCTCATTGGCCCGAGACCCATCAATGCCTGACCGGTTTCTTACGAATCGCATGAAACGTGACGTCATAGATGTCACCTTACGCCACCACAAGCGCCTACTCCTCCTGTTCTTTTCAAAAGATCAGTTCTCGGTACAATTGGCTTCACCTGCTCACAAGGTGTCTGGATTCACCCCAGGCTACCGAGGCATGGCTTAAACCAAGCTGTGGAGACTCTATTTACGTCAAACATATTTTGCTATAAAAGTCCAGCTCTTGTAGGCACTACTTATGTTAGTAATCTGTGGCCCTACTAGCGTTGCAGTTACAACAATTAGTGATATACGACGACGGAGAGTTCAATGTCTATATACACGTAATGAACCCAAAACGTTCCTGAATGTGTGTACACCGCGTGATGGTAACTCAGCCGTCAGAATACGGCTGCTGTAGCAAAATGGGCGTGCCTCGAGCGCCACTGACGCTGTGTTGATGACGCCTCAGGCCTGGAGACAGGCCCTACTGCAGGAGAAGGAAGATGCAAGGGCGGAGGTACGATGGCAATCTTATAAATCTCTCTGGATCAATTAATTCGACAGGTCTTTAGGAGGATCGCCGATTCGAAATTAATCTTGGCACAAAGATTTTTATTTCGTCGTTTAAGATATTACATTATACGTGTATATTATGTGCACATGAATTCTCAGACATTCTATTATATTGTATCACAAATAATAAGAATAATAACAATAACCTTCATTAAATTCTACAAGTATTCTATTCTATTGTATACTTTTAGTACAAGGTCCAATTTTACCAATACAATGAAAATATTACTTGTGTGACGTAGTAAACTGCTTCCATTTTATTATTTTTTCATAAATTACCGCATGGAACCGACGGACGCACACGCGCTCAAAGGTTGAACACACCTCATGCGCTAGATGTACTACGGGCGACTTGCGGCCGCCCATTTTAGGTAGTCGTATAGTAAAGGCATCAAACGCCATCAGATCGTATTGTATTTACATATTTTTTTGAGTACTGAATATGCACAGTGATTTTGTGTGTCTTACAATACACCCCGTATATTTATAGTAAGTACCAAGGGATACGGGCCATCTTAATGTATGATAAAAATAGTTATGGTATAAATGTCAACGAAGAAAATAACAACAACACACCTCCACGCCAGATCACTTACGCGCTAGACAGATAGTACCCTCAATCCTAATGGGAAACATGACTACCCTAAGAGATAAGTGGAACAGTAGGATAAGTCTCCCTTTCCATTCATCCACAATATTAATTAAAATCTTCAGTTTTCTGGTGTACTCTGGTTTTAGTTTTATTAAAGTATTTTTTTATATTTTATATTTTTGTTGCTTACAATACCCAAGCATTTGCGCTACAATAACCTCACGCTTAATAGAAATATATTGATGTGTCTCATATCAATCAGTTCAGACTAATTACAACAAATCTTCCACCTAGCTGAAAAACTACTAGATTTTTAATAAAGATCGTTTTTTGTCTCAATAAACACTTCAAAGTTCATGTCGCAATTACGTAAGTACTTTAGATTATAATACAAGAGCTAGCAATTTAAATTTCAAACCGGGACATACAATAATGATCCCTTTCATAAAGTTATCTTTATTTACCGAAAAGATAAAGGGGGCTACGGTTGCGTCAATTCCGAATGTGTTAGCCGCAACCGGCGTACGGCGCGCGGCGCGCGGCCCACAGCAAAGATAAACTAAACACGGGCTCAGGATTTACCGGACAATGGCACTGGCCGACGACAACAAATCTCCCCAAATAGCCAAGCGGAATGCAGCATGCATGAGCCACGAGATGAAGCGGTCTCAAACATTTACTATCTTTACAGTTCTTTTTACCATACCGCCTATACTGAGGCGCCCCGGTTACATCAGCAACGGGGCACAGAAGAAGATATCTTTAGCTAAGAACATTGGGCACTTCGAATACTCCAAACTATACGCAAACGCAACAAAAGAGCCATCACTTCACCACGGTTATGTGCACAAGAGTATCACAACACTAGTCGCGTTAGCCCTATATGGCTGATTTTTTTTTACAATGAAACATGTGTAAAATACTATCTACTGAATTGATTTACAAAAACACCACTGCATATAAATGAGTCGGAGAATAAATTCTATATTGATAAGAGGTGGCCTATTCGTCTACTATCTTATCAGACTGTGGCCTTGAGATGACGAAATGTTACCGATTACATGATCGATCTCGCTTTGCATTTGCTGCGTCATGCAAGAACTTCTTAAGTTTATGTAAGGCTGTCTGCAGTGCGGCCGAATTGCATCAAAATTGTATTTCTCACTCACACATTTACGGCTTGGTGAGAAAGAGGAAGTAGCGGACATGGTCGTCAGTAATTGCCTAAAAGCCTTCCGCGTCTTGTCTGCTAAACTAAACTATTCAGTAGCTACACAATAAGAATGAAGTCCTACGCTATATCGCACAACTCGCACCAAACATCATTTATCCATGATACGTGCAAAAATGTCCCTCGTTCGACCCACATTAGCCCCGCTATCTACCTGAGACTGCGTACCAATAAATAACACCGAAATGATAACTTTCGCTAACTTGTACTCTATGAGATAGCTCTGAGTTATGTCGGACCTTCGCTATACACGAGCTTATGTTGTTTCACCCGCACGCTACAATAGCACTTATTTTACACGCCCGAATGGAGTTGTGGTATCTTTATGTTATGACCGTATTAAAATTTTAGCGCCTGCCGTAAAAGCATGGCAATATGTATGTTACGTGGTTTCCTAACATCGTTTTGGTTTCTGATTGGTGTCGGTATGATAAGGTTTTAATAACATCTACGAGTATCACCTTGATATAAGCAACATCTCTCATTGTCTGGTCGTCCGCTCAGTTATCGATAGTATACGTGACTGAAATATTAGCAAAGGAAAAGTGTATTAATCTGTTTGATTTTTTTAAATTGCGACAAAAGCAAAAACCAAGAACAATATTATGATGGGCACACTCGTATTGGTTAGTTGCGATACATATTCGGATATTATTTACAATACTA
Organism: Eumaeus atala; assembly: GCA_017140195.1. Lineage (NCBI taxonomy): Eukaryota > Metazoa > Arthropoda > Insecta > Lepidoptera > Lycaenidae > Eumaeus > Eumaeus atala. The sequence goes on along the minus strand of JAFELO010000328.1, from coordinate 1,145,082 downwards.
TTAACAGTCCGGTCCGGTTTCGTACAAATATTTTTCAAATTTGCCAAAAAACTATTGATTTACAAAAATACAAAATTAATTAATTTTCATTGCGGCCTCATAAACATCACGCGACTACAATTCTGTTTGTGATAAAACAACGTCTGCCGGAACCGCCAGTTGTCTATAATTTCACAAGAGATAGTTAATGGAGTGTATTGTCACTTCTTGATGGAAATTCATATATAACTTAAATGAAAAGTATACTCTTTAGACTATTTCCACAAATTTATTGATTTAAAATACATATTATTTATTCCTATTTTAAACCAATAAATTTGTGGAAATGGTATAAGGAGTCCACCTCCGGTATAAGTTGTTTCTCCAGATACACATCAGCACTTCGCCTAAACTTCCCTAACCATAGCCTGTGTTCGTCAGAGATCATCACAGTCAATACTACAGATTATGTTAAGAAAATTGTTAAGTCGAATAAAAAAATTGTTAAGTCGAATAAAAAAATTGTTAAGTCGAATAAAAAAATTGTTATTGTTAAGTCGAATAAAAAAATTGTTAAGTCGAATAAAAAAATTGTTAAGTCGAATAAAAAAATTGTTAAGTCGAATAAAAAAATTGTTAAGTCGAATAAAAAGATTGTTAAGTCGAATAAAAAAATTGTTAAGTCGAAATAGGTTTGTTCGACGCGTACGGTGACAATGATACTGCAGGGCGACGGACAGAACATGTTTTCTGATCACTCAATATTTGCAGAAGGTTTATATATTTAAATTTTCTATTATAAAAAACATATGATACAAATATAAATATCCATGACCTAGGCGGGATTCTAACCCGCGACGTCAGGTGTAACACGCGGCCTAACCGCCACGTATCCAACTGAGCCAGCCGGTCGTCAAATCTATGAGTGTCAGTAGTCGTGTAAAAGCTCCGATTATTTGTTAGCATTTTCTTTAGTTCTCTAAAGAAAATATTATTTATACCTGTGTCAAATTTTATCTAATTCCGTTTCATAGTATTTAAAAAAAGAATAGCAATAGTGAACATATTCGTACACAAAAATATCAGCCCTCGTCGTCATTATCAGTCCTTATGGTTCCATTGCTGGAGATAGATCTCTCTCAATGAACGCTAAGACGACCGATCTCCAGCTACTCGCATCCATCCCGGACCGGCTCCTGCACGGAGATCGTCTGCCCGCCTGGTGAACGGTCGACCTGCAATATCAGGTATAGTCAAATAATTGTGGAAATATCAGATTTTTTTAAATAAACGTACAAGTGATAAAACGCAAATGTATGTTTTTTTCCGACAAAAAAAGCGCTGATCGTCGACACTTTCATTTCGATTATCGCGTTGAACGCGCCATTTCACTCGCGAAACGATGACGGAGCTGCGTAATGTAAAAATTAATTTATAACGTCCGCCCAGCGCTGACGGGCTCCCCCTCGCCTCCCGCCTTCCCCTCGCGGCCGTAGAGAAACAAATACATCACGAACATCCGACGAGTACAGATAAATTGTGTCGTGGAGGTTATCTCTTAAGACACGAGCCAGCTACGCCGGACACTTATTTACGACTTACGGTATATAGCATAATAAGTGTGTGCGCTGAGGTAAGTAATTTTCTCATTCCATCTAGACACTGGAGCAGCAGGCCAACGGGACCCGAGGAGCAGACAACCCACGGTGCAATACTCTGAGATGCACGGGGGTGCAACGCCACTGAGCTTCAGACTCCGGGGAGTCGGTAACAGATATCACACAATAAGAGTATGGTTGTGTCAATGGCTGCTCAAATCCGTTCTTTCGCTCTTTTCGCAGATGCCGAGGATTCCAACCACGTCCCACCAGCGGCCCTGGGTCCTGTGGTTATGGGGCTCGCGGCACATTTAAGTATGCCGAACACTCACTGGAACTACAAACCATCAGGGCACCAGCTACCTCCACCGCTAGTCAGCCCATTAAAGGACCGGCACCACCTCCACAGAAGGGTTGCCCCGCACCACAAGACAACATCGGGACCCCAACATTACGCAACTTTGGGATAGTGCAATGGCGTGAGGTCCTCATACTCGCCCCTGCCCCGCCCAAAAACCTCTCCTCCGCTTGCTCTTTAGTCCCCTCTTTTTGTAAGAGGGGAACGATTCAATCAGACTCGTCCGACGTGTCTGCGTTCATCCCAGGCTACTGAGCCCCACCGCTACGACAAGACTAGAACTATGGGGGAGGATAATGAAATACTCAGCAGTATTGCGTTATCGACGGATTTTCTAGAATTAATGTTTACTGAATTAGAGAAAAATTTGTCATTTAATTTATGGCAAACACCGCCCGTAGTGACACTGTAGAAGATACAAAAAGACTAACATAAAAGAGAGACAGTTTCCTGGTGCAGCCAGTGCATTTCCATTTCATACAGTATCGGCAGTACCGTTGAATATTATAATACATATCCTCTGCAAAAAATGTACTCCAATTAAAGTTCTTAGAATGTAAATGACAACAAATGATTATGTTTAGTGAGTATTACAAGGAAATTATAAAAATACCTCTTCCGGCTTTCAATTTACAGGTACTTATAAAATATAGTCTGATAAACGAGCGATAGCAAGCGCTATGTATATTGGGACTCCAACATTATAAAACACGGATTAACCCTAACTTTATAAGAGCAATATTCGAGAGAAGATAAAGAGACTGTTTCAAGTTGATATTCAGCCGAACCAGTCCGGCTGAATTAGGCAGGCATCCCCCCCTCACGTAATGCAACTTTAAATTGTCAGTAATGCTGTAGCCTTTCGTGCGATTTGTGAAAGTGGCTCATAAGAAAGGAGGAGCTTCGGTTTTCATTAAAGTGGTTCGACAGCTCGTTGGTCCCCTTACAGTATAAGAAAATAAAATCTTTTCCTCGTGTCACATTTTAATGTTATCAAGAATCATTATATCAGCTTTCTAGTAGTACTGCGAGTTGACTATGGAACTATGACTAGGCTACGAGTTTACCAAGAGTGCTATAACAAAATTACGAGTTTATATTACATCCTCGTATGCGATGAGTGGGCACGACCGGGGAAGTACCTCTCGCTCAATTGATACCGGCGTAAAGTGCATCTGCGTAACAATCATGCGAGTGTCCATGGGTGACGATAGTCATCAAAAGGCTCGTTTACCCTCTTATGTTATAAAAAAGATTTGCGAGAGCTATTAGGAGGTTACGAGGCTATAAGGAGTGCCACATCTAAGCTACGAGTTAACAAGGAGTGCTATAAATTGGTTATGTGTTTGTTAGGAGCGCGACAACTATGCTACAAGTTGACTAGGAATGCTACAAGGAGGCTAAATATTTACTACGCTATGAGTTTAGTAGGAGTACTCAGTGCTATAACTAGGCTTTGAGCTTACGGAGAGTGCTACATCCTGTCTACGAATTCATTAGGAGTGTTATTAACTTGGGTACGTGCTTACAATATGTACGAGTTTGCCAGAAGTGCTATTAGCTAGGCTACAGGTTTACTAGGAGTGCTACAATACGGACTATTTTGGTATCAAATGACGTACATCGAATCTATAATTATCAAGAAAAGGCAAAATTCCCTCCTTTTCTTTGCACATGTCATCATGCAATCACGCAAATCACAGACACTCGCGAGTTATTGTCATTATGCGGAAATGTCAAGCGAGCGATATGTACCTCTCCGGTCGTGCTGTTCCAATGCAGCATGGCAATAACGCCTATTAATTTTTTAACAAATGTTTATTATAAGTGCCATTCACCTATAATTAGGCATAAAGCGTATTAGTATTATTTATTATATTTTTAAATTCAAATGCACTATGGCAACGAAAATAGAAATAAGAAAAAAGTCCACTTCTTCACATCAACAAATTAAATTATAATCCATAACAAACTGGACTGGATTCTAGAAAACTAATTAGCCTTATTTTTATTGAAGCCAATTCTGATTAGGACTCGTTTAACCTAAACTAGTTAACTCTTTAACTCGAATACACTTAGACACGCTTCGTAGAATAAGTTTTATGCTAGGCCGAACAGCTAAGCTGATGAAAAAATAAATTAAATATAAATATTTTTTGCTTTCACATAACAATATGTATGGGGGAAATTACGCGGACGAGGAGTATGAAAATTGGCACACCTATAGTTTATGTGTCGGAGAAGTGTAACACACAATTTGTGACAATGTTAATCATACTATGACGGGACGTTATATACCTATAAAAAGGTTCTACATATTGTATTGTATTGTATTCTTGATTGTTTTCTAATAATTTTCTTAAAATGATTTATGATCGAGCTTTTATCTCTGGACGATCACTAGTTAGTAGAATAGGATGAAGCAACAATGATGCTGTACGGTATGACAGTGTACTAAATAAAGTACATACATAAAACACTTGAAAATCTCACACGTGGCTCTTCTGTTATAGTACATACATACAACACTTGAAGATCTCACACGTGGCTCTTCTATTATAGTACACACATAAAACACTTGAAGATCTCACACGTGGCTCTTCTATTATAGTACACACATAAAACACTTGAAGAACTCACACGTGGCTCTTTTGTATAGTACGTATATACAATTTTTGAAGATCTCATACTCATGTCACTTTACGGTGGCATATGTGATCTGGCTCTAAAAGGACATTAACAATCTAATAAATAAGGTAATCAATATCTAATTTCAAAACTACTTCTTAGAAGTTTGCAACATACTTTTGGCTGCTTCATAAAATCTCTTTTTAGGTTTGAGCCTTTGCGCTACGACGACACATCATAAGCACTCGTGAACTTCTGTCCCGTACCTAATGGTAGGTTAGTTAACCCTAGGGTAATGGTAATTCCTGGAGCGTCCTCCTCGTGGGCAGAGAGTACGGGGCTAGGCGTAGGCACATACGGCACGAGGTGGGCTGGCAGCTGGCAAACTGCAGCGCGGCAGGGACCCTGGCTGGCGCCTGATGCAGTTACGCGATTGCAGACGTGAAGCATGTAGAGTGTAGAAAATTTTGATTACAACTACGTTATAAACTTCGCTTCTACTATTATTACAACTTAATTTATATTATGAACTAAAACTCAAAACTTTACCTACCAGGTACCTTTCTTTTAATTTAAATATTGCTTAAAATTGTAATTTTAGAAGGGGCGACCTTCAAGCCCCCGCTGGCGATGGCCTCGAATGTCACAATCACAACATGAGCGGTCTAACACGACCGAGTTTACTCGGGCAATTTATTTTATTTGGAAGAACCGGATAAAATTAATTAAAATCCGACTCGGACGTCGAACAAAGGTACTCCTGCGGGACTCCGAGCACGTTCATGTGGATGCGGCATCACGATAACATATTCAACTACGTTGTCGTGACGTTGTTGCAAAATCAGGCCGGTGCCACGGGGCGGAGAGTAGATCTGAGTAGCCGGTAGCCCGCGTTGGTGTGGGTGTGCAGGAGCAACGCATCTGTATAACCGTTACCATATTATCTCATGCTATAAAACAACCAGAGGACGTCTGCTGCTGGGCGAGCTCCTCCCCGGAGAGCGCCGCGGGCCACGAGCTGCCTGCAGCGACTAGCCGCGACCGTTACAGGTCCGCACAGCTATATTTAATAAAATAAATTATTGTACCGCTAGCAATAGCGGTTGCAACAGCATTGCAGTCTAATTAGACCGATGTTAATGAGAAGTTAGGATTGACTCCTTTGTTTCTTCTGCTGCAATTTCTTGCTTCTTGCCAAATTTCATAATTCTCGTCAGCGGTAAGTACAACAAGGTTATAAATAAAATGAAATACTTGGAATCTATTTTTAAAAATATTGTATACGTGTTAATAACTGTCACAGCCAGTCAGATTGGCAAGAAATAAATAATACGTAAATACGTTCTTGCTCCCTCTTTTCATTTAGGTAAAGAAGCTGCAGTACCGAATTATTAATTAATAATAAATTTGAGCTCGATGACAGACGCAAGTATATACAGATAAGGAAATGATTCTGTAAGGGTTCAGTTTTTCTTTCGAAGTACGAAATCCTGAAAATAAAGTTAAATCGGTGAGTAATATAGTTTACCTAAGTGTTACGTCATGATTATTTTATGTATAGAGGGCAGAGACAAACAAGAAATCGGACCCCTTTTACGACTACCGACGCCCATGAACACCAGCATAATTATTATGTTGATCAGTTTCCCTCCTCGTTCGACCCCAAACAACACTCAACGCGACACAGCATATGTCACTTTATGCCGGTATCATGTGAGCGAGAGGTACCACCCCGGTCTTGCTGGCTCGATTACGCTGCAATGCAGCATGGCTCTACCTCTTTCTATTTTCTATGCCTCGAATGAATCTTATATTTTAAAATGCAAATTGTATAAAAAAATCCACCGATCTTGACCTAGCGAGATGGCGGTGCGATCTTGACCTAGCGAGATGGCGGTGAGATTTGGCGAAAACTCGCAAAATGAACCTACTCGCCGCTGCGATATTTATATTTACCATAAATTTGTGTTAATCGGAGAATTCGCTAAATGGCCCGCGCCATCCCACTTCCATGCCCACTAAATCAATGCGACAATTTTCGTTGGATTAACGTAACGAAATGGAACTGTAATAATGTTAGGCAGCCAGCAGTTAACATTGGATTTTGTTTTTTTATAGCTACATTTTATTGCCTACGACTTCCTCTTCTTTGGACACTCTTTATAAGTTTTTTATATTTTTCACGGATTTATACTGCCAATTTGGACTCAACTAACAGGATACACACGCAGAATGATTTTGTTTACAGTCTAATTATCACAGAGTAGCATTGAGTTCAATAATTGAGTTTCATTATTTGCACTTGATTTTCAAACTTTTAATCAGTATTTTATACTGAAAAGAAGTACCGCTGTGTGTATTCCAAGTTTATTACATAAGAAATGAAATTACATGAGTTCAAATTCTCTGGTTGCCAATGTGGGCGTCGGTTATAACCAGACTCCGAAAGTGCAAGGATGTGGTGATGAATGTCAGAGGTTAAAAGTTTTAACGGCCGACCGACCGGCCGGCTTTGTAGAAGTTGTATAAATAGTAGGCTTCAACTTCAGTCGGCAGTCAAAGATGACTCGCACGGCTATTTTTCGCGAGGAAAGCATTTATGCATCGGTACACCCTAGATGGATTGCCGAGATCACACCAGCATCACCCCACTGGATGCTCAACACCTTATTGGAAGAACATTCTCCACGTAACCCTCATGGAAGCCCTCCCCACCTCGGAGAGGTGAGGATCTCGCATCATAATCTCACAAAGCTATGCCAACAAAAGTCAGAATTTAGTTCCTAAAAATAGTATAGCATGAATTTTACCGACACGCCGGCCAACATACACGCTGGTATTGTGTAAGTGCGAGGCACTAACCCAATCGGACCGGCCCGATTCTGACGCAATGCAGGAAAGCTCGATTGCCTCTCTTTTCACTTAAAGTATAACACAATAAATACGATAAATGTATCAATAACCTTGTCCGATGTTTGTGGATCTGTGAACGCAATCAACTAACAAGTTAAGTAATTCGATTGGTCCGCCCGGACGCTTCGAGGAACCTAAATTATTTATACAAATCATCCATGGACTTGCGGAGAGTGCACAAGTGCACAGTTGCATGATTGCACAAACCACCTTCGTTCACCTCTGTACACATCGATTGTTTCTACTATTTAATTTTCTGTTAAAGCGACTCTGATCCGTTGGTCTAGTTGTAGCATGTTCAGCCGCTGATCACGAGGTTCAGGGTTCGGGTCCCAGGTTGGAGTGAATGTGTCATTGAATTTTTAAATTTCAACATCACTAAGTTGTCGCGACAGCGCCGTGCTGCCCATTTATATCTATAGTATAGTCTGTATCTCGTGGTATAAGCAGCAGCGCCCCCTGCGCGTGGGAATGTAGTTTTCGTCCTTGTTAATACAGGAAAATTTCAATATATAAGGATCGTGGTATATGGTCCTCTGTTCGCTCTGCCTACCTCATTAAGGAATTGGCGTGAAAATGTGTTATTGTATTGTTGAATATTTTCATTCAGTTTTCTATTTCCATTATTTACTACTTTCCCTCTGGACGGTGTAAAATGGCCTATCCACCAATATACCGATATGCCCAACCACCAACATGCCTGTCCCGCCAACATGCCTATCTATCACTATAGCCATCTACCAATATGCTTTTTCACTGATATAGCCATAAACTAATATACTTAACCACCAATATAGCCATGTACTAATTTTAATATCCACCTATATAGCTATCTACCTACATAAACATCTACCTACGTATATGTTCACCTATATAGCCACCTACCTACATAAACATCTACCTACGTACATGTTTACCTATATAGCCATCTACCTACATAAACATCTACCTACGTACATGTTCACTTATATAGCCATCTACCTATGTACATGTTCACCTATATAGCCATCTACCTACGTACATGTTCACCTATATAGCCATCTACCTACATAAACATCTACCTACGTACATGTTCACCTATATAGCCATCTACCTACATAAACATCTACCTGCGTACATGTTCACCTATATAGCCATCTACCTACATAAACATCTACCTACGTACATGTTTACCTATATAGTCATCTACCTACATAAACATCTACCTACGTACATGTTCACCTATATAGCCATCTACCTACATAAACATCTACCTACGTACATGTTTACCTATATAGTCATCTACCTACATAAACATCTACCTACTTACATGTTCACCTATATAGCCATCTACCTACATAAACATCTATCTACGTACATGTTCACCTATATAGCCATCCACCTACATAAACATCTACCTACATACATGTTCACCTATATAGCCATCTACCTTAATGACTAGCTACCTATATATCTACCAATCTACCAATATACCTATCCCTTAATATAACCGTATACCAACATGCTTGCACACCAATGTCGCTGGACCGGCATAGGCATGCGCCTATCCTCGAACTTGTTCTCAGCATACTTTCAGTTGTCTTCAAGACACTGGGAAAGCTATAATTTGACAATCTTATCAATAATAAGTGAGGAAAAGTGGAATATTTTCGTGCTTTCAACGCAATAAGCCCCAGTAGATAATTAAGTATAACGTGTAGTCAGTATGTGTCAGTCATTTATATCTCCGTGGCGCGCAGCAGCCGGGCGTCACCTGGCCGCCGTCTCTTTTTTTATTTACTGCTTAAGTCTTTGCAATCCCGTATTGTCTCCGCTCTCAGTGGGGAGGGAAACTGGAAATACTTCCCACTCCTCCTTTTTTCTTCTAATTAAATTCGTTGCTGGTCAAACGCATTTTAGCATTCCCTCGGGCTCCCTGCCGCTGTCAATTCTGGAGAAACAGGAGTAGCAGCGGTGGGAAAGTGTGCTGGGCCATGACGGAGTAAAAAAAATAAGCGAGGAAGTGACACACAACATTCTACTTGCATGGAAGGGCGCTCCTCAACCCACTATAGGGATGGTAGCAGATGGTCTTAACTCTCTACTTATAACCATACTTATATACCACCGAAGCATATGATCGTATGATGAGACGAAACTTGCGCCTGTAACAGGGGCTACATTATTTCGTAAAAAAATTGTCGATTTACGGATAATAATGTTATAACGATTCCCTAATGGATCTGTGAAAGCATCCCCAGGTGGAGTGAAAGTGATATCTTGCTTGCTGGCGCCACGAATTCGGAACGTTACTATGACATACTTTTTCGTCAATGCTGCTAGCCTTATCGATTTACAAGTCAAAACAACTAAGCAATATCATTATTATTTCCCAAGTAGGTGTCAACAAATAATGACATCTATATAATATATTTTTTGTGTCAAAACAACGCGATAACGCGGCGTCGCTTGCGAGCCAGCAACAAATAGGGTCACAATTAATAAGAAAAATGATAATATTAACTTTTGTCGTTTATTTTTATGTCAGTCGCAAATAGCCGCCATTATAAGCATAATACGACAAAACGATAGGAGAAACATAGTCCGGTATTACGTACGCATAATGTAACGCTGGAGAACAAGAGCGTGGTGTAAGGCACAGGAGGCAGAGTGAGGTGGGCCAGCGGGTTCGACTCCACGGTAATGCAAGTACAAAATAGTACAAGACTCACCTTTAGGGTTACGTAGCCAACAGGCATAAAAAGGGATTCCCTGTTTTGTCTTCTTGTCCGTCCGTATTCCACAAACGTTTTTATATATTTACGAAATTATGAATTATGGGTAGGTACTGTTTCTTTGAAATTTGTGAAGTTTATTTTATTAACCTCCTCATAACGGTGTAGTATGATTCTGATTACCATAACCGTGTGCGGAGACATTGATTAGGCGGTCCTGCAAAATTTATATGGAGGTTTCTAATAAAGTGTTTCGATGAAGCTAATACTTTGTGAGATATTCGTGCTAAATCGTGTGTGTGTGTGTGTGTGTGTGCGTGTGTGTGTGTGTGTGCGCGTGTGTGTGTGTGTGCGCGCGTGTGTG
>JAFELO010000328.1:1082610-1129746 GCA_017140195.1 Eumaeus atala | reverse complement strand
ATATAATATAAATATAATATAATATAATATAATATAATATAATATAATATAATATAATATAGTATAATATCTGGAATCTTATCATACCACGTTGGCGTAGCCCTGTGGTAAGTACCGAAAGGACTTGTGTTACAGGTACTAGACAACGGACAATATATTCAATATTTTTTAAATTTAAGAAATTTTATATATTTGAGGTTTTTATTATAGAAATACATATGATACATATATAAATATCCATGGCCTGGGTGGGATTCGAACCCTCAACCTCTAGTGTAACACGCGGAATAACCGCCACGTTACCAACTTAGCCAGCTGGTCGTCATCAAATATAGGGCATATTATATCAAAATGTTGGCTCAGCATATCTTCTCCACATAATCTTTAACAGTATCAAATTAGAAATTTTCCCATTCGCACAGTTTTTTAAAAAAGGGATGGGATTTTTCTTCACGTAACATTTATATTCATAATGTGTTCGTGCGTACACTCTTCGTTCCTCAACTCTTTCCCATCGCTCTTGGGAATTAATAAGGAAACATATTAAGAAAGCAATAAATCACGGAGCCGGATGACCCGTTTAGCAATTCGCAGGCGATACATCATTGTAGCGTTTTTAATAACAACACCGACTTCGCGCTCGCTCGCGCGGGGTTGCCAGATGCAAAGAAACTCCCCGTTTATAGCGAGACTTGGTATAAAGTTAATTTTTCTTGTAAACAAGGCGAAAGGACTGACATTTGCAAGAGGTAGACGATCGGGATGTGTGGTAGCTAAACTCTCGTGGTTCGTGAGCATCCGGTGACCCATTGTTAAAGGGAACGGTAACTGGATTCCTGAGATGACATAACATTTGCAAGATATGTGCGGATGCCTGGACGCCATATCAACGCTTCTACTGTTCGTTCGCCGCATAAAGTTTCTACAAAACAAACGAGCAATAGCCTTTTGAGTACTATCGACGCCTATAGACATTCATATTATTGTCTTGCTTATGCGTTGTCTTCCTTTCCTCTTCCCCTCTGAGGTGCCGACAGTGTCGCTGTTAGGTAATCACTACTATGCACAAATTATTTGTGCGAAGTTGGCAGCACTGAAACAGGATTATGATTAATGTCAAAGCAGGAAATAATAGAAAGCGTTGTAGGCTTCAGATATTTATTACTGTTTAATTATAATTTATTTTGTTTACGAATCGTTGTTTACGCTTTAACAGTTGAATTTAGTTGGCGCAAAATTAATTATTATTTGCAAAATTGTTAAGAATTCAAACACGTAACTTTAATCGCGAGCTTATATTATCTCGAAGTCGAATCTCCGTCAAACTTAGTTTAGGTGCAGTAGTAAAGGCTTAATACGTGCACACACAGTCTTTAAAAATTTTGAAGTCAAGAAATTTACATTCCAGCTGGAGCGGCACGACCTGGGCGGTGCCATTCGTGCCTCCGGCCACAAGCCGCAGAAAGTGCGGCAGCGTAGCTGAAGCGAGAGAACCACCCTTTTGTTGACGCGTGGAAAGGCATTTACGCGCCTTTACTGGCCCTGGGTGGGGTCTAGTGTTGTGTGGGGTTTCGCGGCGTACTATAGTGACGAATACACAGAAAACCACCGCGAGTGACATCAGTGCCGCCTTTAGTGAGATGCTCCGGAACAATAAACCATCAGGGCACCTCGACCACTAGTCAATCCTCTAAGGGACCGACGCCCCCTCCACGGCAGGGTTACCCTGTTTCACTGAATAAATCCACCAAATAAGTGACGGCGCAATGGGGTGAGGTTCCCATCTCTTCTTATATGAGGGTTACTAAGGGCGTTCCTCCACCTGCTTGCTAGCCCCCTCTTCTTATAAGACGAGTGTAAACAACACCCCCTTGGTCCAATCGGCTTCGCCTGAGTTCACACCTACTGAGCCCCACCACCATGACAAGGCTTGAACCATGGTGAAGAAGAGAGCTATCACCTTGCCCGATTCATCAACAATGTATCAATGGGAATGCCTCGTGCTAGAAACAAAGTAATAAGATACTTGTACACTGGTACGTCTGTGTTCTATTTTTCTTATTGTATCTTGATACCTGAGCCCATTGGGGATTGATATTCTTGTTTCATTTTCCTTTAGCTCCCTCGGAAGAGGATGATAGAAATGGATAAAGGTCTGATGTCGGCGTTAGGGTCTGGTACGAAACTCTCTTTGATTATACGATACTCGACTTAACTATACATTCCTAGGGTTTGCCCGCTGCAGAAGAGCCATGATAATACCGCAAAGGGACAGCAATGCTATTTTCATAGACGTCGGTAGTCTAAAAAAAGCCCCAATTTTTCGTTTGCCCGCTATACTATAAAAATCACATTATAACGTAATTCTACTTGTGACAGCATGTTGGAAGCTCTTAGTGGTTGCCAAAGAACTTTGCCTGCCCGTGTATGTAATCATAGATAGCGACGAGTTTACTCCTTAAGATCGTCAAGAGACGTGCAGTCCTCTAACTCCCAAAGTCAGGTGCAGTTCCACACGACGTTATCCTAGCTCCATACCGCGAGCCTTATTTGGACGAGACGTCTTTCTGATGCAGTAATGACGTGCTCGTTTAAGCCGGGGATGTGCCAGAGGTTGCGGGTTCGAATCGGATATTTACATGTGTATTATATGTATTTCTACAATGAAAATCTTAAATAATAAAATTTCTTAAATCTATTAAAAAAAATTTATAGATTTTTAAATACACTTCCGTTGTCTAGTGCCCGTAATACTAGACCTAACGCTACTTAACACAGCGCTGTCGCAGCGTGATAAGTCTACAGATGTTATATAAGTGAATCAGGGGTGATATCGCTTTAATAGTTCAAGGCATAACTTCAGGCTCTCTTCGAGAGTCGAACGCAGTTCACGTGCGTGAAGCGAGTCAGTAAAATTTTACTAACCCACGAAATCTTTCTGAATATTTGATTCCTCTCGGCTGAAACAATATCCAACAAAACAAGTTTTTCATAATTTCCCCGCTGCACGCTGCGGGGCGCGCGGATCAATTTCGTGTATACCTGTCACGGTCTCTCTTGTTTCACTTGCTTCACAACGCCTCGAGTGTTTGACGTTGATGTGGGTACGAGGCCGCCGCGCACTGAGGGGGCAAAGACACGCGGGCGCTGCTGCGTTGACGCGTGTACAATTTTTCTTTCAATTTTGCAGGCATACGAGAAGTTGGCGCCTTTTCCTGACTACCGCCCATATTTTATAAATATATTGTCCTCTTTCTCTCTTCTCTTCCCTTCGAATTGGCCACTAGCTATTCACAATCCACTCTAAACGCGTTGATGTAGCAGTCACCTTACTTACGGTGGCGTTATGTGAGCGACAGTTCCTTTCTCGATTGTACTGGACGAATCTGGCCAGAAGTGTCAGCAGTCTTGCAGCATGGCACTACTCCTACTGGTCTTGCATAAGTTTATTTATAAGGCGCTTCTTGCTAATAATAGTGAGTGCCATGCCCTTTAAAGGATGAAAATTAAAAATATCTTTTAGCACCCTTAATACAGGTTAGCCTCCTGCTCTAAGAAGCTCGACTGTAATTCCGTCCTTCCCCCGAGCCTTTCCCCCTTTAAGCTGCACAAGAGCTAGACTAATCTCATTCATGCCGACGTCCGGCAGATCGCCTGACAAATGTCGTGTCAGGCTTCCACGCGGAGCATTGCTTAGGATATCGGGAAGGCCGTGCAACGTATACAACTTGCTACAGAAAGCTTCGATCTCAGATAAGGTCCCAAACTTAGAAGTAACGTTAACCCCAGAATCAGTCCTGACCCTTGTCAGATGACCTCTTCAAAGCTTCTCCACAAAAACCTTCCCTCGATTCTGCTCAATAGCTTCAGTAACCCGTTTGCGGATTTGCTTAGAAAGAAGCAGACGTAACGTCTTCGTGTGCTCTGCGTTCCCTCATAAGTCCAAGCGTCTCATCCGAGAATTTTCCTCCTATTTTAATATTTACTCCTATAATATCCTTCACCCACGACCCGCATGTAACCAGTAAAGCCACTTATGGCCTCGTGAATTGCCATTGTAGTTTCTATCATCTAATCTACAACGAAAGCCTATATTCAGAGCCTCCAACCAATCGGTGATCACTTCGGTTTTAAGCCTGTTGATCACGGAGACATGTGTACATATTATGCGCTTTATATGCGTATTTATTTTCGTGCGCATTTATATGCGCTTTCGGTCAGTCATAATAAAGTCAATCTCGTTCTTTGTATCGGGGCTCAGCCATGTCCACCTCCTATGGGGCCTCTTTTTATAATAAGAGCTCATTGTGTAGAGGCCCTCTTTCTCAAGGAAGTTTACCAGCATTTGCCCCCTGCGACATCGACACCATTTCGTACTACCACTCCACTTTGACATTAAAGTCCCCCATAACAACCTTAAACTGAGCCTTACATGTGTAAGGTAAGGCCTTTGAGACATCCTCATGAGTTGCCTCCACGTCGCAATCGGAATGTGTCGAGGTTGGTGCGTATACTTGTATCTCTTTGAGTCTGCAATTTTTAGTGAATTTAAGTATGAGATACGCCACCCTATCCAACACACTAGAGATATCGACCATGCATAAAACAGATCTATAAAGAAAACACGTATGATGTTCGTACCACAGTGCGCGCATGGGTTTGCAAAATAACAGGAAAGTTAAAATACAATAAAATTCGTTTGTGTCAAGTAACATCTCATAATGGCGGCGGCGCGATCAGACGAGCCGAGGTGGGCTTATTTATTTGAATATTATAATACGATCTCGTCGAGTGAGCCAGTCAGATGTTACGTCCATCATCATAATTGAGGTGTTTTTGTAGTTATACTTCTTTTGGCGCGTTAGGGAAAAAAAGTGATTAGACTGAACTTCTACGATGCGGGCGCACACTGAATGTAGCTATAGTCAACGTTTTAGCTATTCCCATTTTACGCAATACACACCTATCATTATTTCTGAGCCTTAGCAGCCCATCTGGCATCTGTTCTTCTGAGTGTGTGACCAGCCCATTGCCACTTCAGCGAGCTTATTCGTCGCGTGATATCGGATACCTTAGTTCTCTGCCTTATGACTTCTTTATGAATTCTGTCGGAAAAGCTTTCTCATAGTCCACAAAGGCAAGGCATGGCGGCTGATTGGTATTTACTGACGGTAATATTTGATTGTTACTAGAATTTGAAAAATGTCAACAATACTTTTTGGCCGACCCGAGAGACGAGGGACATGTTTACCACGACGCAAGTAAGTGAAACCGTACCAGGTTCTTATGTTAATATAGCGCACAGGCATACAGACAGACAACATTCCTAATAATAACAGCACTGGCCACAAACTCTTTTATAAATACCACTCACATAGGTTCCCATATTTCATTAAAGACTAATACTAAAAATCTGTTATTTGTATTCGGTCCACTTAGAAATCGCTCGACATATTTTTATGAAATGTTTTGTGTTTACTTAGTTCGTGTAGTTGTATGTTTTTTAAGTATAAGAGATAGTGAAGTTAAGAAATAGCAGGGGCCGGAATATACACTAATACTTACCTCGGGAATAGCTATATCTATAGGTGAAAACTGCACAATAATCAGTTTAATAGATTTCGAGAAAATTGATCATATACAGACAGACAGATCCTACCCGGCTTTTCCCTGGAATAACAGCTGCCGAAAGGCAAAAACAAAGTTGTCCTAATTTATACCAAAAACTTTTTCCTGTATATGATTTATTTTCTCAAAATCTACAGGACGCATTTTCCTGACGATTCCACCTATATATATGTACTGAGCGAAAATCCGTTCAATACATTTGGAGAAAAATGAACACAGTTTTTGGGGGTTTTATTGTATATATAATATAAATAAATACACTAGCTACAACTCACCGCATCGAAATTTATGATTCCGTGAAAATAACGAAATATAAAGTTGAAATATAATGTCTACTATAGGACTAATTTAATGACTACCAAATATGTCACATAAATTGCCCAAGCTGTTTCGCAGTTGGATACTGTGACACGATCAATACCTGGAAAATACATACAGGTAAAGTCGGGTGATATAACTGGTGGGAACAAACATGAACATTCCACAAATAATTGGACAGCACATAACCGTACTATCATCAGAGTAACGTCAGCGTAGAGCATATGGTCCCTCGAGCCGCACAACGTAAAGCCGCCCAGTTATAATAAATAGGAAGCAACAGTTTTATAGCGTTAATATTTTTCTCCGCTGCATATGAATAAGTAATTCGGGTATAGGTAAGGTGACCATGTGTACCGTTACTAATGAGACTGACCTCTTTTTCGTTTTATACCGTCTGGGAAATAGGACTTAAAGTACGGCTCATTAAATTTTTTTTTTAGTAGAGGGTGACAAACGAGAAATCGAGCCTTTTTACGGCTACCGATGCCCATTAACGTCAGCATAGATACTTTGCTTTACCATAATTTTATCCTCCCTCCCATGGGCTATCGGCTAGTCACAAAACGAACACCGAAGATGTCACTTTGCGCCGGTATCATGTGTGCGAGTCCTCCCCGGTCGTGGCGGCCCAATTACGCTGTAATGCAGCCACGAATTTTTACTAATGTACCACTACCTCTTACTAAACATATATAATAAAAGTTAATGTTTCCCAGTACTACCTAAAACAAAGGTATATTTTACCCTCGACAAATATTTATTGTGTTAATTTAAATTCCGACGAATTAAATTTCATCAGAATCATCAAAAGATCGTCTTGATTGATGTTTTTATAACAAAGGAACATATCAACGACACGGCAGGTTACGGGGACGCGGACAGTTATAAATTAAGAAATATATCAGTAGTGGACCTCCAAATATTTGCATTTCTCACGGTTCAGCGAGAGAGTGAAAACGTTTCGGATATATTTGCATGTATAACATTAGTATTAATGTCCTGTTTTGAGTCAGAATGTTATGGCTACTGTCTGTATAGGCTCCATTTGAGCCGGGACCCCGCGGCGCGTCAACTCGGCTGACCCGCCTATAAATTAGCATGCATAATGTATGCGCACGCGTCGCCGACTCCAACCCGTCTGCTTCTTCAAGTGCACCGCGACTGCAAAACGTGGAGGTGGCTGTTTTAATCACCTGTGTCCGTGTGTTTGCTAACATAAAATTACACAAAAATAAAATGATACATTTAATGCCGAACTATAGCTAATACTTGTATTGTCGGGCAACATGTGAGTGATATGACATTTAAGGAGCAAGAAAGGGTAATGCAGCATTGTAGTCCAGATAGAGTGACACTACCGGCTACCCTTTGTTCTCTTGATATCGCTACAAAGTGGCAGCTACGTTCTTCGGAACTGAAACGTTTTAAATCACTAAAAACATACTCGTAAGTGGACGCGATCAAAAAACTACAGCCGTTTTTGTATGAAATGTATAATGTTGATAACTGACGTTATTAACATTATAGTATTTCACGCAGATTTCACTCCCGCACACATTTTAACGCGTTTCTGAGATTTAAAGCTTGACGCACAGAGGAATGGACTGTCTCATGAAAGACAAAAATGCTTTTATGATAGTTGAGAATACCGCATCCACCTTGCCACAATCGTCGCACAATACTCAGAATGCCTCTAGCAAACACTCGAGTTATCATACGACTCAAATACACTTCCACCCCCGCCCCCGCGCCCCGCCCGCGCCCGCACACTCCGCGAACAACCTCCAACCCTTGGTTTTTTTGACGAATTCATTATTTTCCATACGTCAAGTGCCTCAAGTGGTTGAGGACAAATTTAATAACATTACAGCACTCGCAAGCTTTTTGAAGTTATACTTGTGTTGATGTGATACGTGAGGATGACATATGGAGGCCTGCGTGACCATTTTATGTGATGAAATCTGGATTGGCAGTATACTAGAATGGCAAGCTGTAAGCACATCGCAGAGGTGCACATCCAAGGTGTCCTCATCTCATGGCCTCTGTGCCGTACTGGATGTTGTGTGGCTAACAGGCATCAGCTCTCACAGCTGTCATCAGAAGGCAGACTGTACACATCTCCTGACAGATATGCAACATATTCTACCACGGAGGTGCCTCTGGTTCACATTATGCCGCCATAAAGTCCACCAGCTGAACTGCCGTGATCTACACTATCCCCTTCTTCCACATCATCCGAGTCACACATGTTTAATGAAGCCGACTACTTCAAGATGGCGTAAACATGGTAGAGAAGGCGCACACGGTAGTATCATTCCGTATGCGCGCCCGAGTAACGGCGCAAGAAATTGTGAAAACTTGATCAAATGTTAGAGGCCCGTTACGTCCCATTGTGAACGCAGTGAAGTTTCAAGTATAACTCAAAATACATATCCTTATTATATGTTCTATACCACCGTTTGGCGCAGAGGTACCGCCGCGTGCTCATGCCGAGCACGTCAGACCAAAGCTCACAGGATCGAACCTCGTTTATGTTTTGTATGTGTATGTTTCGCAATTATATTTTGCTACATTTTATAAAAAAGTATATCTGTCATCTTTGACTGTCAGACTAAAAGGTGTGCTCGGTGTCGAAGGAATGATACTCTCTACTTTTTTTCGTCGAGGAGGATGGAATCATTTCTTAAAATATGATAATCGAATAGTTTTTTTCATTTCCGCCCGGGAACCTATATTTTCCTGAGAGGATGCCACGAATGGTGATTTCTTCCCTACGTCATGTTTCAGAGAATCTTTAATAATGTTAAAATGTCTCAATTCTCTTGTGTGCATTTTGATAGTAGTATTTACATGATCTGTATGGCTATTAATTTGATACACCGTATCATTATTGTGTTAGCTTGAATGGCATATGCCACGTGTGAAATGTGAATATTAAATTCTATTTTATTGTAACACAGTATATATCTTGCCCGATTTTAGTTGGCTCATGGAGCCAAGAGAATGGAGCGGGATGTCATTACTTGTGTGTTCCTTTTCAGAGCTCTACTCTTTTCCTTTTTAAGTTTGGCTGTAATATGAAGAGATGATGTCACCATAATCTTGCACTATGGAATTTGAGGATTGAAAAACAATTGATGAATTAATAATTATATATAGAAGGAAGCTTAATCTGGATTGCAGCAGGGAGTCTCAGACAACTGCCAAGATAAGACCTCGTTCCCTAATTTTTTACTTACCATTATCAAGGACTGGATTGATAGTTTGTTCCTTGTATTATTTTAAGATTGCTCTTGATTGTGAATATGGAGAGACTTTTAAATACAGTTATTTAGTATAGGTGTATTTAAAAGTCTGACCAAACCTCTAAAAATTGTTTATCTCCCGACGTGACTCCCTTTATAGATTTAAATTATCACAATATATATTTTAATAACCAACATCCTAAATATTTCAAAATTGTTTTATTAAAAATGAGTGGTCTTCTGACACATGGTCATGCTGCGATTCTTTTGTAGGATAAGGGCCAAACGAGCAGCTGGTGGGTAACCACCGCCGCCCATATTCACCTGCACAACCCGAACTTGAGTAAGCGCCGTCAGCTTTTGAGATCATGATGATGATTTTTCGAACTTATCGGTACCAGTAACATGAAGCTGAAGAGTTTGTTTGTTTATTTGAACTCTCTAATCTGAAGAACTACTGGCTTGAACTGACAATTTTTTTATGTGTTGAATAGTCCATTTATCGAGGAAGGCTAGACGCTACGATCAATAGGACCGGAGTTAGGCAGGTAAAACTGCGGGTGATGCTAGTTTTTTTATAGATCGTGTTCATAATCATGAGTCGCGACCTCTCGCTACAGCGGAGCGGCCGCAGGCTCGACGGACTTGTTACAGCTTGCGGCGACTACCGACGCACATGAACATCCACATTATTACTATGTCGGTGCGTTGCCCTCAAACCCTTCTCTCCAATGGGCCACCGGCTACTCACAAACGAATGAAAGGAAATGCGATACCAAAGCCTCCCCCTGTCCCTTTACGTCGGTATCGTGTGTGCGAGAGGTACTTCCCCCAGCACACTTAACACTTACTAATCTATTTCATCATCATCAACATTAACAACTCCTACCGGTCCACTGCTGGACACAGGCCTCTTTCAATGAACGCCAATAAAGCGCGCTACCTCACTGGCCCATCTGCCATCTGTTCTTCTGAGTGTGTGACCAGCACCTTGCCACTTCAGCGAGCTTATTCATCGCGTGATATCGGATACCTTAGTTCTTCTTATTACTTCTTTACGAATTCTGTCGGATAGAGTGGCACGTTCCATAGCCCGTTCAGCTATCGCAAGCTTGCGGACAAGTCCTAAATTGAGACGCCATGTTTCGGCCCCGTAGGTCATCATGGGGAGAATGCATTGGTTGAAGACTTTTAAGGCTTTGACTCCTTACTAATTTATTTGTGTACTATTATTATATGTGCATATAACTTTTACTAATTGTTTTATATAACACAACAGTAGTAATGTCCTGGCATCTCGTTTGTAATTACGACAATAATTGGAGTACATACCGACCGTACAGGTGTATAGATTAGACGCACAGATCAGCTGCAGACAGAGAGAACTCGTCAGCCCCTTGCAGTTGCCTTTACTGTAAATAAATCAGTCGGACACCGAAATTACTGAACCGAGTTTTTTGTTTGGCTTACTTTCGATGTCTTAAGTTTACGCGATTGTTACTCATTACAATAAAACTACTTTTACGGGTTCTATTGTAGCCTATTTAATAATTTAACAATCCCGCCGTTTCAGCAACTTAACAGCAACCATGGTCACGGGTGGACTGAGATGACACATGTCTTGATGTTATAATTTTTAATAAATTTTTAAAAGTATCCGAAGAATTATAATTTTAGTTGTTCCGATGAACGCAAACAGTACTTATTATATCGTGCTGTCTTGAGATGTTATGTTTACGTTATGATTCGATTGTGTTTACCACTGGGACCCAAGCAGAAGGAAGAACTCAGCCATCTTCTCTATTGAATTTGGATGTTTTTTTAAATTTCAATAGCCTCACGGATCATCCTTGGAAGGAATCGGTGTTCCCTAGTGAGGATTTCCGCTTTATCAAATTTAATGTGAGGGCAGAACCAACTTCCGCATGCTCTCGGACCGCAGGCTTTGTAACACGTTGGTGTTATCAGCTGTATGTTCTTTAACGCGAGTTTTTATAGATCTTTTAGTTGGTCCTATATAGGAGAGTCCACAGTCACAATCGAGCTTGTACACTCCTGCATCTTGCAGAGGGATATGGCATTTCACTGATGGCATAAACGGACAAACCTCCTTTGCTTGGGACTCAGTGTTACCAGTTGTACTTTACGACTATCATAAAAAAGGTTCCGATTGCTCGTTTGCCTACTTGAACAATTCAAGAACATTCTTTGAAAAAAAAAAGCAATACAGTAAAGTGGTATGTCGTGACTGATCGATAGACTGGATCTATGAACGACCAGCCGAGGCCACGGGACTCATCAAAAAGAAAGTTTCACCGCATAGAAGTTCTCAGGTGGTCGAAAGTTTGTTAGAAATAAATAAAATTTATATAGTGAAAGTGTGCGGCGTAGCTAGTTGTACAATAAAGGGCTAACGAGTATTCGGAGCTGTGACCAACGATAACAACACATTTTCACGCCAGATCCCTGTTGGGGTAGGTGATTGTGCTATAAACATTATTACGATTCAGACATAGTCTTAGACAATAGCAGTTTACCTGCTACTCTTTAGGTTAACAAAGCAGATGTACAACGCGAATGTGGAAGGATGTAGTACCGAGGCAGACCAAGACTGACATACCATGATCAGATTGATCGGGTACCGTCCGATGGTGGCGTCAGGAGTCTGCGCAACCGGCGTCTCCGTATGCAGAGAGTAATGGATGTGGAAGAGGCAAGGCAGGTTTGTAAGGATCGCGTGATGTATGACACTCCGTTCACTCTGCACACCCCATTAGGGAGCTGCTGCGAAGATGTGTCGTTATCGTGGGTGTTAGGATAGTCCATACCTATTAATTGCCCGTCTTCCATGCATTTCCGTGACAAGCCGCGGGCACATATACCAGTACGAAGTGCTATAAATAGCCATCCCTATGTACTTGTTCAATACTGATAAAGGAAGTAGTTGAGGCTCGTCTTCGCAGTCGCGATGGCTGTGAGTGCTGGATAACACATAACAAAATACAGCCTATAACAAAATTACGAAAGTTTATTGAATGAAAACATTTATGATCTGGACTTCAAATAGGTACGTAAGTAATTTAAAGTGTTGTAAGGTACCCTAGGGCATTGGTATGGTAATAAAAGAATAAAAAAATCCAAATGAACACCAAATCCCCTGCCCCCTTATAAATTTACGGAAATTAGGACCATCCCACATAAAAGGGCTCCCATTAAAAATATACGACACAAAAAAAGTTACGTCGCTTTTCATACATCGGCAACATCTGCGTATTCATCTTGGCTTTACGAGCGCTACATGCGAGCCGCCATAAAATTTGGGGCCTAATTATCAAACACATGTGGAGCGAGAGGATTTTATTAATTCAAAATCACGTGCTCGCGATAACGTAGCACTCGCGTTGTTTGCCCTGTCCTTTAACAACGTAACATCGTCATATCAATCATAACAACAATTATGATTGAAAAAAAAAATGTGAAATTCATTGTAATATTATGTTTTTACGTATTAGGCGAAGGTTATTTGCTATTTTATTTTAACAAGTAAGATGGGTGACTTAAAACTGGCTCATTTATGGCTCTGTAAACTCGTAATAAAAAAGCTTAGTGCTTTCATCATTATAGGCGTTTATCGGTCCGCTGCTTTCTTCTTCTTTTTTTCAATCCTTCAGAGTGTGTGACTAGCTCATTGCCACTTTAGCAGCCTTATTCTTCGCGTGATGTCGGATGTTTTAGTTTTCTGCCTTATGACTTCGTTACGAAATCTATCGGACAAAGAAACAGCCAACATGGCACGTTCATTTACTCGCTGAGCTATCGCATACTTGAGGACCAGTCCAAAATTAAAAGTTGAAGACTTTTGTATTTTTTTTTCGGAGGGAACTACTACTGATTGGCGGCGCTTGTCCAGCCTTAACAGTTCGAATGACTACGAATGACTTTTTTGTCTTCAGGTTTAGGGAGACGATAGGGGGACAGACCCCCTCTTTTCCCGCAGATGGGAAGAGACAAACCGGAATTCTATTGTGGGCCTTACACTGGTGATTATTATTGGGACCGAAAAGGGGGAAACGGGCTCCCTCCCCACACTATTGGGACGGAGCGCGCACGATGCCGTTTAATTTGCGTTGCCGTGGATAAGAATAATTGAGCTAGACTTTTGTATTCAAGCTATGCGGTATAGGCGACGTCAGAATGTGATGAAGCTCCCGGAATGCTGCCCAACCCGATTGAATCTTTCTTCGGCTTTTTCCTTGAATTTATATCTACCTAATTGCAATGGTTGCCCGAGGTACGTATTTGTCTACGACTTCGAGAATAGCACCATTGACGTTGACCGGCCTAGGGAGAACGTGTTTTTGAGCATGACCTTTGTATTGTCCAAGTTCATCCTTCCTGCAAGCAGATTGCCTTGTAGCATTTTTCTGAATAAAAAAATGTTTTATTATACTGTGAGAAAAATATATTTTATTCTTGTATCTTTTATTCAACAATTCCCAACACCTATCATAATTATCCCTCGTTACAGGAATATTTCTAAGCAACTGTTCCGCGTCCAAAGACTGGCCATAAATACTGTTACAATGAAAAAATGTTAATTTGAATTTGGAGTCTGTAAATTTTATACAATTTTTGATTGGTTTGATCATATTATATGGTGTCCGTAACTTAACCCTTGTGGGGATATTTAACTTTTAGGATTTTTATCAAAAATCACCTTCTTTTTAACTTTTATATCGTTTTTTTCTGACTGGAGCAACTTAGCGTGTTCTCCCAATGTAACTATTTAGAAGATATGCCAGTCCAAAATGATTTTTTTTCAAAAGCTTAACCTAACCTTAACACTTTTAAAAGGACAGCTCTATAAAGTTCAGAGTTGAAGAATTTTCATTAAGCGTTATTTATTAATTTTAAAGAGGTTTTATTTGAAAAAAAAATGTATGGTGCTCGGTCTGCACGAAATTTTAAAATTTTGCTTTATTTAAGTTTTGTTTTATTTAAGTTTTCGAGCAATTTTAACCTAAACCCATTTAATTAGTATTTTTCTCAACGTTTTGTGTACTCAATAACAAGTGTTATACCTCTTTGCATAGCTAAAGAAATGCAGACATTTTTGAAGTAAAGTGTAGATTGAGCACCATATATTTTTTAAAATAAAACCTCTTTAAAGTGAGTAACGCTTAGTGAGAATTCTTCAAGTCTTAATTTGTCGGGCTGTCTTTTTAAAACTGTTAAGGTTTGGTTAAGCTATTGAAAATCACTTTATGGATTGTCATGTTTTCTAAATAGTCACATTGAGAAAAAACACTCTAGATGCTCCAATCATAAAAAAGTTACATAAGTAAAAAAAGGTGATTTTTGATAAAAATCTTAAATGTTAAAAATATCTCCACAAGTGTTAAGTTTCGGACACCAAATGATATTATCAAATCCATCAGAAATGACCTAAAAAATAATGTCCTCTAATATTCAGTAGTACTTTTCATGTAACCCTGTAGATATCAGTACCTTGTCGCAGCCTACTGTTTCATGTACTTATTCTATAAATACTGCTACAATTTAAAAACATATATTACATTTGAATTTGGAATCGGTAATTTTATACGATTGTTTAATGTGTTTTCGCATTTTGGCGCCAATTCATTGCAGAGTATTTTGCGATATTAAAATGGAGTGGGGTGATAAAGAAAACAGAATGCAATCCATTACACAAAATAGGTATGGAGCTAAATGCTTTTTTTAAGGTCTCCATAATCTTGGTATTCTCCGGACTACATCAGAGACCTGATTTTAATCCGCTGATTATGATTTATGGCAACATTTAGAAAGTACCGCTTGCTCTAAACGCCACGATAATTTGGAGTCCCTTGAACAAGCCATACGAATGACAGTGAAGAATTTCCCCATGGAAAGAGTGCGTGCTTTTATTTATAACTAACCCCAAAGCTTAAGAGACTGTATTGCAGCCAATGGAAAGCACTTCGAATAAGCTTTTTATATTTCTTACTGTTTTTATGTGTATATTAAACTAACATACTGTAAAAATAATAAATGTTTTTTGCTAATAAAATCTTTTTTTTTTTTCTTTGTTACGATATTTTGTCCAATATTTTTTACTTTAAACAGTCGCTTGGTTTCACGACTGCATGATTACTAGTACACATTAATTGTTTGTGACCTTTGCAAGATTCGTTCCACATATTCTCTAACAGTTCCATTATACTCTCAATATAGTCTGCTTTAAAAATTCTCTCATAAATGTCTATCTGATAAATAATGGTAGCTACCATTTTGCAAATTCAATCCATTTAGTATTCAGTTGAAGTAAAATTTCTAAAACCCTGTTCGCAACGAACGTTTTCCATCTACTACGGTGGTCATTCAACCAGGCTAAGACAATTGTTGAATCTGCCCATGCAAAGATCCTTTCCTTTTGCATGTGCATGACTTCCGCTACTCCTTTATTTACTCACGCAAGAAAGTGCTAATAATATGATATAAAATAGAAATTCCTATAACTCACTAATCACGAATCACGAATAATATAATAATATGAATAAATAATCACGAAATATCAGAAAATACAACCTACAAACTTAAAATTTTGCAAGTATCCTTACACACGTATATATATATACGTGTCTCTGTAGCAGTGTAGTCTGCACAATACTCAAACAGTGGGATATAATAACATAAATCATGTGCGGACCGATAGATTAATTGCTTCGCGCTGACACCTTCTCCTCCAGATATTGGTTTGTTGTGTAACGGACGACGGCAGGGTTCTGATATATAAATATCAGTACCCTTCCGCTGCCTGCTGTTTTATATACTTAGTCTGTCTATGAATACTGTGACAATTAAAAAAAATATATTATATTTGAATTTGGAATCTGTCATTTTTATACGATTGTACAGTGTGTTTTCTATTTACGGTGCAACTACATTATACAATATTTTGCGATGTTGAAATGATGTATAGTGACAAAGAGAACTGAATCGGTATGATTGCATTACACAATGCAGAAGGAGCCACATGGAATTTTTAAATGTCTCCATATAATTGGTATAAGTGAGATTTTTGTGTACCGGGCTGTTAATAAGACTGATGATCCTCTGTGTGTGACAGAGAGAGTTCTGGCCGTCCACGTAGTGTTCGTACGAAAAAGGTGGTTTAAGCAGTAAGGGAAAGAATTCGAAGAAATCCTGTCCGAAAGCAAAGCATTTTGTATCGAGAAATGAAGATAGCACCTAGAATCATGTCGCGTATTTCAAGAGACGACTTGTGGCCTATAGTAGACGCATGAGATTTTACCTATAATAGACGCATGAGAGCATACGGATGAGATATTTTTAACAACTGAACAACATTTTATCAAACTATATGACTGTATTTATGTTCAAAGTTTTAAGGAAGCTTTTCAATTAGTCATCAGAGTGTAACGTGGGCATTGTCCGGCTTCAGTCATCACTGAACTGAAATCAAACACTTATCAACGCCCTCAATTACATCTCAACGAGTCGGAGCTAGATAATCTTTTAAATTACGTAGAATTTTCGTGTGTTTATGAAGTGCGAGGGGAAAACCCAAACCATCGTTTGGTCTTAGCTATGAATGAGTGACTGGGCCATTTTTGTGAAAAGATATCAAAACATCGTCACATGTATATCAAGATAACATTCTTGAGAAGGTAGTTAAGTCCCTCAATAACCCCATGTTCAATAACAATGTAGGATCCTTCCAGCAAGACTCGGCGCCGGTTGATAAAGATCGGTCTACGCAGTCCTGCTGAAGACAGGCCGTTGTCGAGCCCCGATCATAATTAATGGAATAAAAAGTGGAGTAATCCAGCGGATTTATAATCATTTCTAGAGAGTACAGCTTGCTCAAATCGCCATGCTAATTTGGAGTATCTAAAACAATCCATACGCTTGGCAGTAAAGAATTTCCCCGTGGAAAGAGTGCGAGCTTCTGTTGATAGCCTTCGAAGGACTGTATTACAGCTACTTCGAGTAACCTTTAAATTTTTAATTGTTGTACATTTGTGTACAAAATTGACACACTGTAAAACAAATAAGTGTTATTTGCAATAATTTTTTTCTTCTTCTTTGTTACCATTTTTATGGCAAGACTATGTGAAATATAGAGATATAAAAGTACCACCCACTGATAAATTACGAAAACTTAGAAGCTTTAACACCTGCAAGCTTGAAATTTGGCAGATAGGTTCGTTTTAGGGTGCAAACATCCGCTGAGAATAAATTTTACGAAAGGCTACAGTAGAGTGTGCGTTTTTGGGGGTGGAGTATGCGGGCGAAACTTCGTGGAGCTGCTGCCATTGCGAAATCTCTAATGGGAGAATCATATCCCACTGAAATATTAACGGAATCCCTGAGCTGCCAGAGGGGGAGCCCGAGGGAAACCTCAGATCTATTGGCCATAGGGTCACCTCAGCGACAGGCTGTATCTTTATGAGGCGCCGTCTATCCTTTAACCATAGGGGAGTCACGAGTGAGACCGTACGATGAGAAGGGCTTGCAACCCTACATATAGAAGACGCCCGTTCCGTCTCTTACGCACTCCCATCCATCGGGGTCGAAGCGGAACAGATGTAACAGCAAGGGCCAGATCGTGATGGTGTCCCATCTAATTCACATCTCGAGAGTGTGCCAGTTCAAGTCCATTTCAGCATCCTATTCGTGAAGCCCCGCCACGACACAGGAAATCATTAAAGCAGCCATGCTTGGTGAGAACCTGTGCTATGCGAGAGATTTCCACGCCCATCATCCCCAGAGTAAGGGCAATACCGCAACGGCGCATGCCTATAATGACGCTGAGCAAGGCCCTACCCCACCTCCACATACACCTGACCGTTCTATGAACGTACAACTGAAAGTGCTGTGTGTACACTGATCAAAATTAATTTTCTTATACAGACAAATATTAAAAGGCCCCCGCCATACATAATATCAGTCTCTTCGATCAAATATTGATCGAGCAGTCCACAGTTATACAAGATTGGTACAGAGGACAGAGAGGTATTAATGCACAATGCCACCTACTGACAGGTATATCTCCGCTCCAATACCTGTAGGCTTGACGTCGATGACATCAAGTAAGCGACCTGGTACAGTGCTACCACGTACTGACACGAAAGGGCGAGCACAGGGAGGTATCAGGGAAATGAAGAGAGGTTTCACATTCCGGCGAGATCTGCAGATAACGAGACCGCGTAGTAAGTCGCTCCTTTATGCTGACGTCTATTAGGAAACCAAACAACAACCTACTAAAGTTTTATCACATTCGGATAAGCGGTTTGCTTGTGTTTCTATAACAAACAGATACATTAATTTTTATATATCAGATTACCATTATATGATATCTTTGAATTCCATACTCATACCTTAGGTATCAAGCGGCATATTAAGATGAAATATGTACTATGTCATTCGGATCTTTGACAATTTATTCTTTCTTGTAGCCTGGACCTTAGGGGGACAAACAAGATATCGGACCCATTGGATGACACAGGCGCTCATTGTTAACCCTAAATGCATCTATTTATTGTTGTTCTATAAGTTAATAACTTAAGTTTAAGGTGGTTGGTGTGTACGTGGTGTCAGGTGGTCCAAGCGGAAGATCGGTGCTGACACGTATGTATCCGTCCACCCTCTCGGCGGAAATAAGACTAAGTAAGAGTAGTAATCTCTGAACTCAGTTCAGAGATTACTACTCTGCGCACGGACATGATGTCCATATTATGATCTAACAGTACCGAAATACAAAGCAGATTGGATAATATAGAAGGTAGACTGTCTAAGCTGGAGAACCAACAACCCCGTAGATAATCCTGAACATAGCGCCGAAATCAATCACACTTATCAACGCCCTCAATTACATCTCAACGAGTCGGAGCTAGATAATCTTTTAAATGACATCGAATTTTCGTATGTTTGTGAAGTGCGAGGGGAAAACGTAACGCATATTGTCATAGCTCAGGCAAGTAAAATAGATGTAACTATTGATGAGCGCGACATTGTTAGTGTCCAACGAGCTGGCGCAACACAACAACATCTCAGAACCCATGGACGTGGGAGTGCGGCTCCTCCCACGCGTTCGCGATCGCTGGTGGCGCGATTGATTCGCTGGAACATCCGGGACGAGGTGCTGCGCGCTGCGCGTGTTCTCCGCAACGCGGACACTACTGATGTCGTTAGTAAATCGTCTCGAACCTACATTAATGAGCGTTTGTCTCGGGAAAACCGAAAACTTTTTTACTAGGCGCGGCAGACGGGGCTCCAAGGAAAAGTGGCGTTATATTTGGACGCGCGGAGGACACCTGTAGGCGCCACGCGAATCGAGTGCAAGCGCTCACAACATACGCACGAAGCAGGATCTGCAGAAGATTTTTGGCACTGATCATGTCCGCACCGTCGACAGAACTGCTGTAGCCCACCTCATATAGGTATTCTTATATGTTATAGCTTCTAATGACTGCCATAGTAATAGGAATAATCATAGTATCTCATCACAGATAAGAATAACAATTGAATATATAAGTTGTAAAAGTTTCACTAAAATAGATCATATTAATTGTTATATATTGGAATACTACTTAATCAATTGTTACCACTATAAAATGTATTATGTAATCGTAATAGTTACGAATTTCTCTTCTATAAAATATCTTTATTAAATTTTTTCATAAGATTATAATGTATAACAATACATTGTTTGGGATACATAAGAGCCAAATGTCAATTCTTACTTTAATGTTAAGTTATTTTCTATGCGTATATTTTTTAAATATAAGATTATATGAAGTTAGGCCTAGGCAAGCTTTTTTTTTGTTCACGTGGGGAAACGCATTTACGGGCTTTCACCGGCCCTGGGTGGGGTCTAGTGGTGGGACTCGCGGCACATGATAGTGCCGAATACCCACAAAAATCACAGCGAGTGCCATTAGCGCCGCCGTTTGTGAGGTGCCCCGGAACAACAAACATCAGGGCACCTCGATGGCTAGTCAACCCCCTAAGGGACCAACTCTATCTCCACGGATGGGGTTGAACAGCACTACAGGACAACCTCACTAACTTTGGGACAGTGCAATGGGGTGAATCTCCCATCCTCGCCCCATAACCCGTGCGCAGAAGCTCCACCTCCTGTTGCTCTCTGGGGTACTGAGAGCGATTCCTCCTCCTGATCTTTCAGCCCCCTCTTCTTATAAGAGGGGTGCAAAGATTAGAGAAAGAATTGGCTGGCCTGGGTTTACCGCAGGCTACTAAGTCCCACCGCCACGACAAGGCTCGAACCATGGTGGGGAGGTCTAGGCAAGCCTACCATTACGATCTCCAGTCGTACTGCGTGCATTCACCTGGTAATAATAATTATATCACAATTTATAATAATAAACAGTTAGGTTTCGACACTATACTTAACTTAATATTACACTCATTCCATCAAAAAATACTCTTAGACTGTATGGGTGTAATTTATCACTATGGTTTCCTAATGGTAACGTATCTGTTAAACTTTGTTATATTTATAAAAAATATGTTGGTACTTTTACTATATGGTTACTATATGGAAGATATAATTTTATAAGCGCGACATTGTATTTTAGTTTGTTCATACATTATGCAAATATGCAATGTTTTGCCTTATATATTTATTACGTGTAATTTTTAATATTTTTTCAGTATGATTATTCATATGTCAATTTATATAATCATTAGCTTCGATCTGAACTTAAACTTAAAGTTGTTTTTTTAAATCCGGGATCGTTGGGTACCGGCCATGATGAACTTATAGTTGCGATGGACAGGCACAAGGTCGACCTAATGGCGGTCAACGAAACATGGCTTCTAGATGGAGGATAGGGCACCAAATGTACTTGGCTACCGGTTACGCCACACCCCACGACCACTTGCGATACGTTCAAAGGTAGGGGGGGGGGGGGTATTGGCTTTTATGCACGTGAGGGGCACACTGTACGATCATTAGCACATGAAGTTAACAACCAAGTAGAACAAACGTGGTTTAAAGTTTTAATACGAGGCAAATCTATTGTTATAGGTGCGGCAAATCGTCTTCCTTGGCTAGACGTGGATATATTTTTCTACGCTATTACAGATTCTGTTCCATCGTTTTAATGGTGCGATAATCTGCTCTTAGCAGGCGACTTTAATATTAATGTCTTAAGTAGGGGCCATAGTAATTTCAATAAATTGTACGACTTTCTAACCACCACTAATTTAGAACAAGTAGTCGTCACACCCACACATTTTACAGACACGGCTGAGACTTTGCTTGATGTAGATGTAGACCATATGATGAGGTCCAAAAAATATCGAGCAAGACAAAGCTACCAAAATATAGTACTACACTGAGTTAAAAATAAATGTCAATTCGACTCTAGCACGCGAAAAATATGCTTACTTTGAAAATTACATTAACTAACGGAAAAAACCCCCGTACTTTATGGAAACCTGTTAAGGAGTTAGAGTGAATATTAAATCGAACAAAAGTTCTCCTGTACCATCTCATCTCAATGATCCTGACTTAATGAATTCACATTTTCTAGACGTTCCCGGGGAAGAACTAGCCCCGATCTCAAATCTCACTTTCTTCGAATTTCATCGCCACACTGATGCTAGTTTTGAGCTTAAAACAGTTGAAACTGATGAGGTTGTAAAGGTTTTAAATGGTCTAAAATCAAAGGCAATAGGAGTTGACGGTGTATCTCTAGACATGATTAGATTAATCACACCAAGAACTCTACCACTGCTTACTCAAATTATCAATATGTCTATAGAAACCAGCATATTTCCGCTGTTATGGCAACATGCACTTGTAAAACCTATTCCTAAAACCGGTAACACTTTAGTAGTTAGGGATCTGCGACCACGTAGTATACTATATATTTCAAAAAATCTGGAAAAGATTGTCCACACACAGGTAATGAATTACATGGAGTTCAATAATTTTCACCCTGAAAGCAATCAGGTTTTAGAAAGCATGGGAGTACTATTGGCGATTCTTTTGTTTGTAAAACTCTCTTACTATGGATTTAGTAGATCTACAGTGTTATAGTTCGATAATT
Organism: Eumaeus atala; assembly: GCA_017140195.1. Taxonomy (NCBI): domain Eukaryota; kingdom Metazoa; phylum Arthropoda; class Insecta; order Lepidoptera; family Lycaenidae; genus Eumaeus; species Eumaeus atala. The sequence continues at coordinate 1,107,449 of JAFELO010000328.1, read as the reverse complement.
ATTTAAAAACAGGTCTCAAACAGTATTACCAACAGAGGAGGATGGTTCCCAGCTGTTTTCCTGATGCACTACTATGGACCAAGGTGTATTTTGGAGCCTTTACTATTTATCATATGTAGTGCTGATATCACCAATTGTATCCGTTATAGCAAATATCACCTGTATGCTGACGATTTTAGATAAAAAGACATTGACCGCGCCAGCGAGGCTCGGAATCTTGGGGTAATTTTTGAGGAGAAGCTTCGCTTCGACAAATATGTAAACACCACTATTGCTGTTTCTATCGTTTGGGACTACTAAATCGCATTCGCTCATATCTTAGTAACAAACTGCGCGTAAGACTATGCGAAACTCTTGTTTTATCCAAACTTAACTACGCGGATGTACCACGACGGTCCTAGGCTATTGATGCTTTTGAAATTGTCGATTCAGTGGGTACAAAATACGTGTTAGGTTTTATTGGGACATACCACCTCGTTCCCGCACCACACCGTACCTTATAAAACAGAAGATTCTAAACATAGATTACCGCAGGCGCCTGCACCGTGCTTGTCTACTATTCGATGTGATCATATCAAAGTTACCTCTGTACCTCTACAGTAAGCTTACGCGGATAGGAGAAGGTGATACCTCACATCGAACCAGATCACACTTGTGTAAGCTGAGCATGCCACAAGTGCATACAGCTGCCTTTAGGGGATGTTTTAAGTACAGCGCAACCAAGTGTTGGAACAATCTGCCTCAGCCCCTGCAAAAGTTGCGATCAACTCCTAATTTTAAGCAAAGGTACAAATTTTTATTGCTAGAACATTTTTGCAATCAATATTATGTGAATGACATACATCAGCACCCCAGTATCATAATGCCTTGGACCTAAGCAGTTCGGCGAACTTTGTTAGCTAAACGCAAAAAAATACACGATTTTCACCATGTCTTATGATACCCAGTATAATATTGTGTGTTTGTGTATGGATTATGTTATGGTATGCAATTCACATCAGCCTCTATATAATTTTGTCAACCAAAAGAATTAAGTTCCCTTTTGGTTTTAACAGTTTTTGTTTATGTCATATTGTTTGTTAAATGTTCACCTCAGTGTCAGTTATATCGCCCCAAGCGATTGATAAATATCACTGAAAATCAGCGTCACATCATTACATACCTAACATAATGGTATGGCAGATTCTGAGTGGCCTATTGGTCTATTGGTTACAGTTGCGCTGTAATGATAACATTAAAATGTGTATGTAATGTAATGAGTGTTACTAAACAACAAAAATGTAATCGTAATCAATAAAATCTTTCTTACCTCAATTGCCGAGCTTGGGACCAAAAATTTTGCAAAGTCGTTAATATATAAAATTGTATATTTTGTTGCACTCTAACGCTTGATTCTTTTGCAAAATAAAAGTTTATTTATTTATTTACTTATTAGATCCGATCCCTCCCAATGGGCCATCTATTACTCTCAAACGATAAAAGACGCGCCGCTGCCATCACTTTTAAGGCGGTATCATGTGTGCGAGAGGTACCTCCGAGGTCGTGCTGTACTATAATCATAGAATTTTATTACCATGGTTCTAGAAATGATTGAATTTTATACAGTAGCCGTGATACTCTTCAAATACAGTTACTGACGTGAGAGATATCCGGTGAAAGGTACCCGGCGAGAGCTACCCACTGAGAAGTGCCTGGCGAAGGGTAGTCAGCGAGAGATATCCGGTAAGAGGTATCTGATGAAAGGTACCCGGCGAGAGCTACCCACTGAGAAGCGCCTGACGTGAGGTAGTCAGCGAGAGATATCCGGTACAAGGCACCCGGTATAAGGTACCCGGTGAGTGGTACCAGGCGCCAGCGCAAGTATAGTAAGATCGAAGTAATGTTAATTGGAAAGTTTAAAATTATTAATTTAACATTAATGAACGCTAAACGAAGTTGCTCCGACACAAAATGTAAATTTATTCATCGACGATCGCCGCGAACCCAACTTTGACAATTAGACGGAGTTAGAACAAAGAAGTTGTGGGGAAAAAGAAAATAATGACTTTCTTTAATGACCGGCTCAAAGGTATGCCAGTTCGGAGTAGGGTGACCATGCCGCAGTAGCATGGACGAGTTGACAAAAAAACATGGACGTGTAATTGAAAGAATGCAGAAATAAAAAGGAAAGTCCCGAGTGGCAACCGTTAATAGTTTAATAGTTAGTAGTTAAATAATTTGTCTCGATAAGTTACAAAATTGATCCATGTTATTGTGATCAATAAAATATATTTTCTTCTGTTTAAAAACAGTATGAAAAGGGTAGTGGAACGGTTAATATAGTGGCAAACCTACGTAGGAAATTATAATTATGAAGAGGTAGTCAGTAGAGTAGGTGTGCATGACTCTATGCAACGGAATTGGGCCGACACGACCGGGAAAGCACCTTTCGCTCACTTGACAACAGCGTAATGTGACAGCATCGCTGTCGCGCTTCGTTCGGTTTGTGAGTAGCCGGTGGCCCATTAAAGGGGGATAATATGAGGGCAAAAAACCTGCGTATCAATCATACGAATGTCCATGGGCGTCGGTAGTTATCAAAAATTCCGATCGTTCGTTTGCTCCCTTATGCTATAAGAAAAGGGGTGTAAACATCCCCTAATTTCAGGAAACTCCACCCCAAAAACGCATCCCGTATTTTTGGAATGCGATCATGAAGCTGAAACCATGTACTGCGGGAATGTGACTTGTACAAAAACGAGCGAAATATTATGTTGGACGGCATCCAACGGACGACAATGAGTCCAGTCTATCACTAGGATTTGGTCTCAATGGAACATTGTTTTAGGCAATTGAGGACATTTGTGCATGCATGGCACGCGAAGGGGCAGGATAGGTAACGACGTAGTTGCATCGAGATAATCTGAATTGACGAGGCCGATGATAACTTCTGTCTTTGTGATGTCAGGCCCCAGAAAGGGGAGAGTGAAATAATGAGAGGTGTGTAAATGTGTAGGGAGTCAAGAATTGCACTTTGAGTAACAGAGCCGGAGAGCAAAACCCCCGTGCATCTCCCATGATTCGCACCGTATACCGAGAGTTCAGTAGGCGCATGGGTGGAGGTGGGTAAGTGTTCGTTTGCCTCTACATGCTATTGACCATCTCTTTGATACCATTCCGTTCAGTAGTTTTGGTGCAAAGTTATAACAAACGAAAAAATAAACTTTCCACATTTAGAATATTAAATAATGACATTTATTCACATTACATTCGTTGATCGCTGTTGCTTAATTGTGCTAAATAAATAACCCGACAAATGGCCACCCTACCGGAGCTCGAAGTCAAACTTGTACAAAAGGCTGTAAGTACGCAGTAACAGGGCAGTGGGCGCCGCGAACAGGAGTATTTAAATTCATACCTGAGCGGAACTTTCGTTTGTTTCAATTTGCATTAGTTTACGAACGCCACACGGCGTTGCCTGTCTGTATTATGTCGCATTCACAATAGACTGTTAGTATAATATGTAACGGATATTTGATAGGCCTCTGTTGCAAGTGTTTTCTCAATTGGAATTGTATCGGCTACACGACTGTAGTTTACTATATAAGAACGAATATGAATGGACTAAAAAATAGACATAGACGGAAGCGATGTAAGCGCGGTAAAGCGCTACGCTCAGCGTTACTATTTGGTCCTAAATATCTCACTGGCATCACCCCGCTGATTCACCCACGTAACTCTGTTCCTACCAGTTGTAGCGTCACGGTATACGGCCTATAGCCTTCTTCGATAAAAATGGTTTTTTTTTCGATTCGGGACAGTAGTTTCCGATTTTCGACAGCCTTCAAATAATGAAAGAAACAAACTCTTCAGCTGTATATTATTACTATAACAAAAGAGTTATGTGAACAGACGAATGGCGCACGATATATGGCTTTCTAAAACATGTTAAACACGTTACGGCCTTAAGGTATCGTTCATCAGGTTACTTACATTGATCCATCACTGCCAATCATTATCAAGTAACTGCTGTAGACATCTTTAAGTCAAGCTAAGGCTTTAGCATCATTATTTCTCTTAATAATTCCTTGTTTTTTTAAGGACATATTGACTTCCTATAGAATAGAATACAGAACCCCACCATGGTTAAAACCTTGTTGCGACGGTGGGGACCAGACGAAGAGAATTGAACCGCGGTGGATCTTTGCACCCCTCTTATAGGAAGAGGGGGTTAAAGAACAGGAGGAGGAAGCGCCCTCGGCACCTTTCTTATAAGAAGAGTGGACCAAAGAGCAACACGAGGAGGCGCTACTGAGCACGGGGCAAGGGGCGAGGATGGGAACCTTATCCCACTGCACTGTCCCAAAGTCGGTGGGGTTCTCTTGCAGTGCGGGACAACCACATCTGTGGAGGTGAAGTCGGTCCCTTAAGGGGCTGACTAGCCGTCCAGGTGCCACGATATTTTGTTGTTCCGGGACACCTCACCAAAGGCGGCACTGATGGCACTCGCGGTGGTTTCTGTGGGTATTCGGCAGTATCATGTGCAGTACCCAGGGACAGTAAAGGCACGTAAATATGTTTACCCGCGTAAACAAAAAGGAAAGGAGGATATACAGAACGCGACGCGAAGTGACGCGACGGGATAGGTTGGACAGACTCGATGAATGTTTTGTGTTCTTGAATTTGCTTCAATTGTTTTTCTTATATTGTCTTAATATAAAAGCAACAAGAACTGGAATCAAATTTTGTCATTAATTTTTTTGTAATTTATTGTGATGACAAGAGGCACGAGAGGGGAGGTACCTCCCGCTCACATGACACCGCTGTAAAGTGACGGCTACATTGTTGTGTTTCGTATGGTTTTGAGTGCCACCCACTCGGTGGCGGTTGGGAGAATGATGCAGATGTCTGTGGTTTTGCGAAGTGGACAAAATGCTCCGTTTTCCCGTTTGCCCCCCAATACGTTAGGTTAAAAAACTACTGTCAGAAAACTATTTAGTTAATGCAATGATTTCATGTTCCAGTTGATCTGAAAATATTATATGGCCTATAAATTACCTTTATACTATTTTACCAAACGCCTAAGTGAAGTCAAATGTATGCTATACAGATTGGGGCCATGCTACGGGCCAGGAAAACAATTTTCAATAATTTTATCTTCTTAAATAATGTAAATGCGGATGTTTTTATAATGAAACATTACGTAACGCTCTCTAATGTTTGTTTGTGTCATGTAACTAGCAGCGCCTCGTGACTCAAACCCGGCTCAACCCCGTCATGGTATATGGCCTATAGCCTTCCTCATTAAAGTAGCTGTGTGTGATACGCAATGGCCTCACAGATTAGGGCGTCCATCAAACGATCAACTCAGTAGTGCAAGGTCCAAACCTTGACTCGAAACAACTTGAGGTACCCGAGGGACTGTTCTTATCTCCCCGTTTTTTATGATAGGGGCTGGAGGAGGAGGCACTTTTGCACTATCCCGCCGATGAGTTTGTTCTATGATGCGGGAGAACTCCCTTTGGAGGCGGCTTGGGTCTCTTGGGGGACTGACTAGCTGTCGAGGTGACTTGATGATTAACATCGCTTTTCGCAAAGGAGGCACTGACAGTCCACTGACTGACACACACTGACACTCGCGGTGGCTTTACCTAATATTTGGCACTACCTTGTGCCATGAGTCACAGACACCACTTGGCCTCACACGGGCTTGGTGAAATATATAAATTCGTTTCCACACGTCACCAAGAAAGCATATTTATAGCTTTCTTAAAACGCGAATGATACTTATAAATAATAATTTCTTAAATCTATAAATTGTCTGTCACACAAGTCCTTGTGGTATTTAACATAGGGTTAGGCTAACGCGGTGTGATAAGTCCGTGGAATCATAAGCCAGGGAGTATACAACTATCTCCTATTTATCTACCTTTAAGTTTGGAATGTTTGTCCACTACTCCATGGAACCAGCTTCGGTTTATAATAATGCATTAAAAGGAATGATCGAGATTGGACTACTTTATAAAATGTTATGCGTGGTCTTAGATTTAATATAAGGCAGCGGCATTGTGGACTGCCGACAGAAATGACAACTTACTTTATAGTTATATAACTCGTGTTTATTACGCAGACACGTGAGTTCTCGTTTAAAAATATACGCGTCGAATGGTAAACGTCCTCCCTTTTTTCTTCTGTTAAATAAATAAAATAAGACTTAAAATATCACAAACCTTCAATAATTTATAAACCCAATCGTGAGACATGACACCGGACAGTGAAACTGACACTCTCCAAAAAGATTCGAATCCTAATTTTCTCGGAATATCTAACATATGATAAACAACGAATAGACGTCGTCAAAGAAAGGATAATAATCATTAGGGAGGACGAGGGGACTTTCCACCCTACCTCCCTGGCCCGACCTATGCAGGGAGGTGATTAATAGGAGCGGGATAGAACAGGGGCAGTCATAAATAAAAATACGATGCTAATTCCTTATGAATAACTGTCGACGGTGTCCCGATGGTGTTCGGTGATTTATATACATTAGATGATATTGATGGTGTGCAGTTTTGTTGGATGTCCATAGTGGGGTGAGCCTGAATTCTCGAATCCTTATCATAATTATCATGGGATTATGGAATCGCCTGTTTCAAATTCCTTAACATATTTCGGGGTATATTCAGAAAGTTCTATTCCAATTATTAGGCAACGTTAAAATTTAATGATAAGCAATAACGTGAGGATTTTATGTACAAAATCACCATCATCATCATAACCAGACGATACCCCCCACAGAGCGCCACAGGTCACGGTCGGGACACATTTGCATCCTCCTCGCCGCCTTAACCAAGCGTGTCCACCGGGTTGGTGTTCCGTCTCCCAGTGCGGGCGCGCTTCTCGAGAAGCTTTCTCCCCACCGAATATCGTTTCTTCGACACATGTGGCCCGCCCATTGCCACCTCGGCTTGCTAACTCTCTGAGCTATGTCGGTTACCTTTGTTCTCTTGCAGATTTACGAATTTTAGACAATGACTCGCAGTGACACACCAAGCATAGCTCTTTCCACACCACGATGAGTGAGTCTGAGTTCGCTTAAGAGGCTCAGCAGCCGAGTCTCACACTTGGACAATAAACGTTGTTTTGAAAATAGTTTTATTTCAGTTAATTAAATTCTCGTGAACATCAAAAAACAATTTGTGATTTTAATGGTCTGCATAGAATTGCTCATTTCTTAGATGTTTCAACGTGGGGTATACGTTGCGCGGTTTTATAGGATTAGACGAAATAGGTCTTAATATCTTTATCTTCATCGGTTTTCCTTAGAACTTAGTACCACATGTACCATAGCCATTTCTAAGCAATAAAAACATGAACCATAATCAAGCTAGCTGCATGGGTTGTATTTTTTTTGTATAAAATAGAATGTAATCATCAATGCACTCGGTAGCGTAATATAAGATTTAGTGGAAACTTCACCGGGCGCCGCTGTAGTTGGGTAAAAAATAACATGTTCGTAACGTCGAACATTTTCATTAACGAATATGCTTTTTGTTCCAAAAGTATCGAAAAACTATTCACGAAATATTTTTAATGTGAAGCGTTGTTCGAATATTTTGTATGCTTAAAATATACTTCGGTTTCGGTTATAAAATAGGCATCGAATTGATTTCCCATGAATAATATAGTGCTGCCAATGTTGGACTTCTATTGACACTTTTTACACGAAGTTGAAAGGTTTAGAGACCTTGTATGTATATTTATATATTATAATATAAATTTCTACGCAACCTCACTGCCTACAAAACATAAACGGCTTGACGTATTTGAACGTATTAAATATAACAGATCGGCCTTAACAATAATATATGTTAAATTATATATATGTTGTCTTAAATTATGATTAAATAAGTCAAGTGGCCCAACGGCCGTAACCGTCACTTGTAAAATGGCCGTAAGCTTCACTCAAGATGTCAATCGGCCAAAGCGTTACTTAACAACAATACATCTTCACTCCACTTCGCTAATGGAGCAGGCCGAGAACACACACATATCTTGGGTCACATCCAACTCTTATTGATCAATCGTTTTCATTGCAACTTTTCTATTAATTTTAAGCTCTAACTTGAAATTTGTCACTTAAGCGGGGGCTTCCGCTCAACTTAAACAACACCGCGACTGTTATCGCTGTGTTGGCGCAACTGTCCTGATCCATCATGGGAGTAAACAACTCTAAACATCATACGAGATGGGGATACACGTGAGAGAGTTCCGTAAGTAATGTCGTGAACAGTCAGCCGGAGGTTCGATGTCGGTCTTGGCTCTGTTTTGCCGTCATTTTTATGTTTTACACTAGAAATTTTAACATTGACATGATGCAAATAGGAAATTCGCCACTCAGTGAGTGTTAGTGGTAGCTGCCGGGTCAGGGTTCAAATTCTAAAAGGAAAGATGTTTATGTTAATGACAAATATTGACATTATTATACTACAGCACTCATCTAGAGTTATCTTTGGCTATCAACAGTTTCGTTTAATCATTAACAAGCTACACCTATTTTTGTAAGTAACTTAACACTGCGATATCGCGTTTCGCGAGGTTTGTTATCTTCCGGAGGTCCATTGAGACAGGGAAAGGAGAGCTGTCGTCTGCATAATAATTATACCTATATTCTCTGCTCGCTTAATAATATAAAAAATAGAAACATACCTTGAGTAATTTAAGTGAAAATGGTAAAAAATGCGTGGCTAGCAATATGCAGCCGAGCGGGGCTCCGCGCCGACAGAGTAATGAAGGTTTGACCGAGCGGTTTCACTCCGCCGCTTCACGTTCTCAGCGGCGGCGACGGCAAACACTAGCCGGCGTCGTTTGTGCCGCTAATGACGTGGCTTGTTCTCGGAGTTCCGTCGGTGTGCTACTGTTATATGTTCAACCGCTGTTACGTGAGACAGTTATTCAGTCCTGTTTGGGTTTCGTATCTAAATGGCTAAAATAGACCCCTTGTAGTTTCGTCTTGTCCATCCTACCGCTTGTATGACGGAGACTTTTTTATAGTATAGGGTGACGAACATCAGCATAATTATGCCGGTGTGTTTCCGTCCCTTTCACCTCCACGCGATAGGTCACCGGTTACTCACAAGCAACATGAATCGCGACACCATAGGTGTCCCTCTACGGCAGTATGAAGTGAGCGAGGTCTCCCCGGTCGTGCCGGCCCAATGTCGTTACATACGAGGATGTAGTGTCACAGGCATGCTCTGAGGTTATGGGTATTTATATTTAAAATTTAACAGGTTGGATGTACTTCATAGACCTCTTCAACCTCAAAGTATAGTCACACAATTTTTTGTGAAAAGTTTTTTTTTCGGGTTCGCGTAGTCACGCTGTCTTTGCACAGGTCATTTTAATTATGTGGAGGTTCTTTAAAAAAATGATTATGTTAAGACTTTGTGAGATATTTCTAAAGTGGTTCAAACGGATGGGGGAGGGGGGGAGGTCTATTTCGAATAGCTCTTGACCAGATTTTGTTATTATAAGGCCACCTGACATTGTCTAATCACCTGGTGGCAAGCAAATGTAGTCACAAACCTTCGGAGACTGGATGTTCTCACACTGTCATACTGATTCCTTTTCCACTTTGTGATCTCATCCCTATTCCCCGTACAACTGTTATGCTGGCGTGTTATTTTTTCGCTTCCATCCTTCCAATTGGTCACTGTAAAGTCCTAAGCTCTAGAGGGAGGTTTACTACTGCAGAGGTTCGACGTAGCGCCCAAAAACCTGCTTCCTGCTACTCGCATCCATCTCATACCAGTTCCAGTACGTGGATGGTCCGCCTGGTAACCGCCGAACCCTTTATCTTATTAAACACAGCCACCATATCCTTCTTCCCCTTGTCGCCCCGATATCCCCGCCAATGTTACAAAAGGAATATGTGTTTTAACAGAATTAACTGTCTGAACAATATATTTATTGACTTTTTTTAGACATCGTGGTCTAGTAGTTAATGCTTCGGGTTTTTACCACTGCAGTGCACATTTCAATGAGATTTTCTTAAGGCTATTACATTCTCCGAGTGCAGGAAAACATCGCGTGGAAACTCGGATTCGTGTTGGTCTGTCGAATTTCACCTAATCTAGGATTGAGTCTAGGTTTCGTTCTGCTTTGCAGAGGTCAGTTGATATATAGTCTGTCTAAAAATTGATGCTCTTCTCAGATCCCCTAGATGAGATAGCCGACCCATCTGATATACAAGCGGGAAAAGACAAGAAGGAAGAAGATCCAGTATGAAATGGGACATAGTCATCGCTTCACGTTAGTGTTATGTGACTACTTTCCAATATTGGACAATGAGACATAACTTAATACGAATCTGAGTAAATTGAGTAAACAATAGAATAAAATGGACCAAAGGATGTAACAATTATGTTTTGAAACTAAGATATTGTATAAAAAGTATATTTGTCATCTTTGACTGTAAGGCTAAATGTTCTCTGACTTGAAGAAAGGTCACTCTTTTTCCTTTTGACGATGTGTAGGTCCTGATATATTTGTGATGGCTGATGCTACCTGCAATCACCAAATTATGATGAAATATTTTTTTATTTTCCGCCGGGAACCTACATATTTCTGTCACCATGCACGAATTATTATTTTATACAAAAGGAGCTCTACTCCTTTTAACTACTTTTTCTTTTTGTTTATTAAACAGTGGATTTAACATTAATACACTAATAATAATAAATATAACATTACAGTCCTCAAATAGTCAATATAAGGATCAAAGAACAATCCATCGGGGAGCCACAATTATATGTGTAAAGGACCATCCAAGTTGCAGCCGGGAGTATCGGACGACTGCCAGATAAGAAGACTTCATACACTCACTTTATACTAACCAATAACAAAAACTGTATTAATTCCATTGTTTTTCCTGTATAACTTTAAGTTTGTCCTGGATTGTAAATGTGGAAAGACCATGTTTTAATGAAAGTATTTAAAATTTAATTAAACCTCTATAGCGACTTTACCCCCCTTATTAACACCATGTGAACTCCGTTTATAGAATCGGATAGAACGAATTGTTACAAGTATTAACCTATTTTTAATATTATTAGACTAGATGAATAGCATTAGTAGTTATAGGTTAGCAAATATCACTGCATTTTTTGTGACGCAAGGAAATGCATTGACACAACGGCCCTGGGTCCCGTGGTGTGTGGGGTCACATTATTGTGCCGAATAACCATTGAAACCGTCGCAAGTGACGTCAGTCGCGCCTTTGGTGAGGTGTTCCGGAACTCTACTTCTGGTCATCTTCACAGTAATCCGTAAGGGTTACAGGCATCGAGGCGGACCTCATAACACGGGTAGGGTCGCGAGGGGGACAACTATCTATATCCCCTCGGTAACGGGGCCGCGATAATTTGCGGGTATGCCATCGTGGCTTATGGGCGCAGGGAGGGAATGTAGGCCTGTTTAGGGCCTGTGTGTTGTGTGGTGTATTGTGACTGTGGAGAGTAGTGATTGGGTGTGTTATGCATGCGCATGTGTGATCGTCGTCCAGATCGCAGGACACGCAGTCCCTAGTCCGTTTGGTGGATCACGGGGGGGAGGAGTTCACGCGGATACGGTATCCCGTCAGGTGGTCGCGCGTGCAGCGGGGCCAGGTCGCGTAGATGAGCACCGGTCCACTGTCTGCCCTATTGAACATAGCGCTCGACAATCGAACCACAAACTCAGCCAGCGACTCTATCCGCAACTCACGCGCGATCACGTCATTGCGGACGTAGCGCCCGGCACCCGTGATGACCCGTAGGGATATATTTTGCTGGGTTTGCAGGCGTTTCCGCTGGGCCCGGGAGGTTAGCGCGTACGATGCGGGGGCGGCGTTAAGTGAGGCGTGACCGGATATATGTCTTGTAAATCTCCAGTTTCGTCCGTGTAGGGAGTCCGGACGCTAGTACTGGCCACAGCAGAGTGCGGGCTGTTCTCGCCTGGTTGACCTCGGCTCGGACCACCTGCGAGCCCATCAGCAGCGCGCGGTCGACACTGCGTCCGAAATACACAACTGGGGATTCCCCAGACACACCCTGGCCACTGAACTTTAACCGCTCCGGCATGGAGCGCCTCTTGATGACATATAGCGCCGTCGTCTTATCCACGTTGACGGACATGCGCCACCTATCGAGCCACTCCGGCAACCGGTCCAGCATGCGCTGCATGCGCCCAGTTACGAGCTCCGGCTTTCGGGACGAGGTTACGTATGCGCTCTCGTCGGCGAACAGCGCGAGCATGACGTCCACCTCACCCTCTCCCGAAGGGTCATTGAGTGCGGGGATGTCGTTGGTGTAGACCGCGTTCAACCTCGATGTTGACCGTGGCCTTGAGGTTTTGGTGTAGGGCGATGTCCAGAAGGTCCGGGGTGCGCCGGGGATCCGTAGGCACGTGTGTAGGACACGGTGGCCCTTGCACCGTGTAGCCGCGCTCTTCCGAATGCTCCTGCAGCCTGAAGCCAGCGTTGATTGTGACGGCCGATCCCCAAGCTGATGCTTGGCTTTCAGGTCGCCGACCAACAATACCGCCGCCGCCGTTCCCTAGCACGTTGAACATGAACATCATGTATCATGAACATCACCTAGGTCAAAGCTGTTCCCGGGATGTCTGTACGCCGCGTAGATCCTGAGCCCCTCCCCCACCATGTGAACGACTATACCAGTCGAGCTCATGTCGGTGAAGGGGCCCTAACTCAGTTCGTCATAGACGACGTCCCGCCGAACGAGCACAGCCGTACCTCTGTAAGGACTCCCGCTCGGCGACACCTAGTCCCTCCGATACGCGGCGTAATTCGGTAGCCGGAGGCTCTGCGTCGGCCGCAGCCAAGTCTCGCCCAGCAGGATGACATGTAAGTCATACTGCTGAGCGAGCAGCCGAAGACTGTCGTTCTTGCCTCCTATACCTCCGGGGTTCCAGTAAGCGACCCTGAGCTCGTCACGATCCATCACTGGCTCTCCGTTGGTTGGCCCCGTGCGTGTATGCTCTGACCTCTCTGAGGAAGGCCTTACACCTTCGCTCATTGGCTGTGTGAGGGCCCTTGCAGTTGGTGCAGGTCGGGGTGGCTCCTCTCGGCAACGGGCAGTCCCCGACTGCATGGACCCCACCGCAGCGGACGCACCTAATCTACCGGTGGCAGTTCATTGAGGAGTGCCCTTAGAGCTGACAATGGTAACACTGTGCTGGTCCCTGTCTGCCCTTCGGAAATTGTGCGGAAGTGCCTCTGCCAGTCTGGAAGAAACTCCACGACTATCGGAGGGCACTTCGATAGCCTGCGCGGTGGTTGGGACTCGCTGGGGTTGCGGACAGTAGTAGGCAGGGAGGGTGATGCTGGCGGTGATGGGCCTGAAGACCGCGGTGATGAACGCAGTGTTCCTGGTGGCGATGAGGAGGTGGCGGTCGAGCGCGATGACACAGCTCCACTAGGAATTCCCTCCGTTCTTCCTCTGAAGGGAACAGGGGTCTCCTGACCACCGTCCGTTCAACCTTCTTCCGTGGCATGGTAGGCGGCTCCAGTGGTGGTTGGTCCTCCGTCGGACTCGCTGTCCACTCCCCCGACCTTTCTTCAAAAAGGTCGGGGAGTATGTAGCGCGGTGCGGCTTCGGACCTGTCGGGTCTAGGTCTCCTTGTTCACTTACAATAGACTGTACATATATGTGTACAAAAGCGCATTGGCTTCGCCCGAGTTCCAAACACGAAACGGAATAATAATTATTCCGGACCGCGTTCCGAACAAGGACGAGAGGGCTGGGGTGCAAGCGAGACGGCACTATCACTCACTCACCTTCCGGCAAGAGAGAGACAGCAAGCGTTTCCAGGTGCGTTGGTGTCCCGGAACTATAAATTACTATGGCATCTCGATGGCTAGCAGCCCTGTATGGGATAGGCGCCACCGACCTTGAGGGATTGCCCCACACTACAGTACAACCCTACCAACTTCGGGATGATGCAATAGAATGAGGTTCCTATCCTCATCCCTTTTTTGCGCAGAAGTGCCTTCTCCTGCTCTTTGGTAGAATTCAGTAGAAATATAAAGAGCAGCCCCCCTTCTCTATTAGCTCCTCTCAAGATGTCCAGGCACCCTCTATGCTATTAAGCCCGACGGGAACTTTTCCCCTTTCCCTAGCTTTTTAAATTTCCTATCGTTTTCATGCGGTATGCATATTTTCGGTAAATAATGACACTAAGTTCGGTGAACTGCACAATTTATATAAGCTTATACTTCACCTGGCATGTTTACTATCTTCACGAGAAGCTGACGCGGATGTCGGAGCAGAGGGGTCGTGGGTCACGTCAATGTGCAAAGCAGCTGCCGACAGAACGTCATAGTTCGGCAGCGTTCAGGGTCAGTTTCCGGTATGCGGCCTCCAAATGCTGGAATAATATACCACCGCCGATACGAGACCTGCAACATATATAAACATTTAGAATTCGATTGAAGATATTTATTAGTCAACACAAGAAAATATAGGAAGAGTTAGGCGTGACACTACCGTTTTTTAAAGTATTAATTTGTTAATTAAAGGAGAATGTTATTGACCCTATTTAACGTATTTGATTGTGTTTCTTTAGATTTCCTTGTGGAACGAGACAGAATCACCGTCATCAACGAATATATCAAATTCCTTGTGCAGTCTTATAAATAAATATATCTCGTATTGTTTGTTTTTTTTTTATTTTTTCTACAATAGGAATAGAATACAAAGAAGAAAAAGAAATACTTTTTACACCACAAAAAAAAAAGAACCACAAATACAAGGGTATAGAAAAAAAAAACAAATACTATATATTACAAATACTTTAATATGTATACAGATATAAGCAATAAACTTAATAATTATAGTTTGTTAATAAGTTGTTAGAAAATTATTATATATTTAAATAAATAAAGAGATGCTTAAATAAGCTGAAAAGGAACGACAATTAAGAGCTGGAAATAAAATAATATTAGGACTGCTTCCCGGAAACAGAAATTTCGTCACTGAATGAATATTGTATCTTGATCCCTCAATTTTTAATATATCCCGACGTTTCGATAACCTTTCGGCTATCATGGTCACGGGCAGTCTGAAGATTTTGGTCGTCTGGTTGAGTATTCATACGCAGCAGAAACGTTAACATTTAATTAGTCCGATTCATACAAAACGAGCTTATTGTGTTTCTTGCAGCTGGGATGAGACATATTTTGTTTTTCACTTCACGGCAAAACCCAACCATCCTCTTTATTAAAATTTGGATGCTTTTTAATTTCAATCGCCTCAAGATTCATCATTGGAAGGAATGGGGACTCTTTCGCGAGGGTTTGAGGTCTGTGAAATCTAATATAATGGCGAGCGTTATCTTGTACATGTTGACAAACTCCAGACTTAGTAAATAGAACGACGATGTTTAACATCTGCAATATGTGCTTTAGCGCGTGTTCTTATTAACCTCTTTGTCGCAATCGAGTTTGCATACTCCTGCATCTTGGAGGGGGATCCGAGGCTTTAGCGGTGGTAAGATTTGACTTATCTTTTTGGCGACTTGAAGAAAGTTTTAATAGAAGCCCGCTTCAGGATGTAACCAATTTTATCAGTGACCACCTCTCATGTATGGTAGTATAAGCGGTATTCGCTCAACTGTGGCCGGTTTCACTCTATTTTGAGATGTAGATGTGGAATTTGAAGCTTATTATTATTCAGCACTTTTTTGACATACCGAAGTTCGGCACCGGTTGTTGTTTGTCACAAATACCTCGAGCTCTTTGAACCAAGGACTTTCCGACAGTACTCAGTTGTATTGGATAATGGTGTGAATCGCCATTCAAATAATTTTCTATATGAGTAGGTTTCCCATACACTGAATGACCTAGAGTGTTGTTTGGACTGCGGATTACCAAAACATCCAAGTAAGCCAATGTATTGTTAGGTTCTAAGTCCATCGTAAACTGTATTTTAGAGTTAATAGAGTTTAGATGGTTCAAAAATATAAGTACTTCATCCTTTAGTAATACCGTAAATGTATCATCGACGTATCCTTGTAGAATCTTGGTATTATAGGTGCAGTCTGAAGGGCAGCCTCTTCAAAGTGTTCCATAAATATATCTGTGCCTACGGGCGATACAGGTGATCCCATGGCGATTCCGCCTACTTGGTTGTAGATTTGATCATTCCATAACATATAGCCGGAAGTGATTCAGTGTTTCAATAGTTCTGAATATTCCAAAGGTTAAAAAGGTCTTATCGTCAAACTTTCTTGACACCACTTCAATGCATTCCTCTATTGGTAAGCCTGTGAAAAGAGACTGTACATCAAAGCTCATCATCGTTTCATTGTCATTGAGATGTAGTTGTTTAATCTCTTCAACAAAATGATAAGAATCCTTTACAGAAGCGCTTGTCTGGCCAAGTAGTTTGTATAACAGGACAGCACAAGGAATTTGACATGTTCGTTCATGACGGTGATTCTGTCCCATTCCACAAGAAAATCTAAAGAAACGTGATAAAATCCGTTAAAGAGACACAACAATGAATAACATTCGCATAAATATACGACAACCGTAAAGGAGAATAACGATGTTATATACCAGACTTACCAGACATATATCTTCTATCCGAAATATTTCTTTTTATTCGTTTTTTGTCCTTATCTTTAACACGTTGTATGTTTAATTGTATTTTCATGTTTGCTATTTTGCTTTTTTTTGTGTCCTGGGTGTATTTATAAACCTGAAGTGACATTTATGTATTTTAGTTGGGCGCTATATTTATGTGATTTCTGTGCTTGCAAGCTTAAACGTGTATCTGTTTCGAGATCTCTTCAAATGACTCCAATAGAAGACCAGTGCTAATTTAATATCACTGACACTGAATTGGAACCAATTTGTGACACATTTGTAGAATATTACCTGGTGCCAGGTTACTTTATAATTTTCTCTATTGCAATGTGCATCATAAATAAAATTTTTCTTTCTTTCTTTCAATATAAAAGTTTTATTGTTATTCTATGGGTAAAGCTCATAAGGCCATTGCTAACGATGTCTTAAAAATATTCAATTCACGGTGTATATGTTAAAAAAAAAGTGTCTATAGTCGCCGACAAAGCGTTTTAGTTCGGTCAACATATTTATGTACAGTTAAACCTATTTCCGGTCACAAAAAATGACATTTGTTAATGTTATCAAACAATTTCAGTCAAATTTTACAATATCGACGAACCGAGGGGAAACACTAATTTTATAAAGAAAAGTTACCGGCGGAATTGTCAAACTAAGTTCCTTGTTGGGCTCTGCTGACATGCGACATAAAAAATGTCCACAGACACAAGAAGCGCCGCGCCCGTCGCGAAGTAGCTTTTTATTTGGGAAAAACAGAACATAATGTAATAATGAGCGTTGGTTCTGTACTAATGTACTAATAGTTAATAACAAAATCCAAAACCTGCTGCATGTAAAGTTGGTTAAAATTTTGTCCTTAAGTACAGTATATAAATGTTGCATTTCAAATCCGTTACGGGATTATTCTTGTAACATTTATAACGTCTCTATGTGTACACTTTCAAACCGATTTCTACAGTTTTATTTGTTGATGGGTTTAAATTATTGCAACTTCTTAGCCAAAAGGGAAAGATATGGCAAGAGAGGCATTGCGTAATTTTATGTCAATATAAGCCCTATTGACTAAGATTTGTTAAACAAATTTTTCAATATAAATTTATAGTGTTATATTTTATTTCTGTTTAAGTATATAAACGAAAATGAAAAAAAGAAAATCTTTATTCGGTTACAACTAAAGCCTGCCAGAGGAATTGAGATTGCATCGGGGACTACGCATACCATTGTTCATTGTCAGACTTTAATTATATCTCTTTAGGACGTATTGGTTCACTTTGGTTATTAAGTTGTTAATTTAAACACAACAAATTTAATTTCGTAAAATGTATTATTTTATCAAATTAATTTATATAGATATTTCAGACTAGTGGATAATATATGTGTGCACAATCACACGACGTGAGCTTAGACCTATGCTATGTGCCTAGCCCTGCGCTAGGTGCCTGGCCCTGTGCTACGCGCCTACGCGCCTAGCCCTTTGCTACGTGCTTAGCTCTGTACTACAGACCTAGCTCTGTGCCATGTGCCTGGCGCTGTGCTACGCGCCTACGCGCCGAACCCTCTGCTACGTGCCTAGCCCTATGCTATGTGCCTATCTCTGTGCATCTCTCCTGCGGACTTGTGTTCCGGGTATTGGAGAACTGAATTATTATATTTTGAGTTGTCGGGATCCGAACCCGCCAACTCAGGCGCAACATGCACGACTATCCGAGCTATGTTACCACTGCGCTATCCGGTCGTTACTTCTAGATCTATTGACTATTTATAATTATTAACGCAGGGTCACATATCGGCCCTCCGCTGTCTCCTCTTGTGAATATGAATTTGTGTGATTTTATTTACTATTGTTTTTCACTCTACTATGCTCAGTAATGTTAAACATACTAAACGTACTCTAGCACCGTCTATACCACATTGGTAACTTGCTATAGATTCTCAGAAAAAATAAATAGCGACTTCTGTGATTTTCTTTTTTCTGTGGCGTGTTCTACTTTGACGCCGAATCCATCCCGATATGTTCCCGTAACGGAAATTGATAAACTTTTCCACCGATCGGAGGAATTATTGAAACTTTCCTCGAACACAACAAAATTCAATAAGTGACTGTCACTGATTGGGAGCCGGCAGGCAGGCGTATTGAGTTGTGCGCGTGGCGCAAGCGATGACCGATGAGCGACGAGCGACGAGTGACGAGCGGTGTGCGACAAGCGGCAGAGCACTAAGTGACTATTTTTAAAACAAAATTTTTTTCGAGTTTCGTAAAGAACTTCACTTCAATATCTCATATATAAAATTCTCACATAGAAAATGTTAGTTACCTTACCTTAATGAAACGGTTTTAAAGATTTTTACCACATTTTATATACATTTTCAGTAGGTCTGAGAAACGGCTATTATCTTTTTTGTACCTCTAAGTGTTAGGGTGGACACTAGAAAATACCTGGAAATAATTTATATAGCAAAACGATGTTTTCCGGGTCAGCTAGTACTATAATAACAATTAGTATTCAATTATTCTTTTTTATATGCAGTATAAGGGCAGTGGGAAGGACAAAAAACCTCCTAACCTTCCCTATCTTATTCTTATCATCACTTTCTCAAGTTTCATGCCATGCCTCTGCGTTCGTAGCTTCCCGCCGGTAGTAATTAAGTGAATCGCCCTCCTCAGGTCGTATCAGTCCAATCCGCAGTTCAGTCGATGCGGAGCTCGCCCTCACGTGAGAACGTCGTTACGTGGCGGCTTCGCGACAGAACAGATAAAACGTGATAACGTTGCGTGCGATTTGGGAGTAGCCGGTAACATGACGTTAATGCGGATGTCTACGAGCGTCGGCAGTCGTCAAAAGACTTCGGTATTATGTATAAATACAAATAATAGTTACAAAATTACTTGAAATGCTCTGTGTCTCGTGGTTTCACCCTCGTTAAACGTATCTTGAAGAAGCTATTAATTCTCTTTGTGATAAATAGTATTTTAATTGTTTTTTCCATATTATAATCTATTCTTTCTCCTAGTAGAGTCACTCGTGTCTTAGTAGGCGTGTAAGTATAATTCTTTATGTTAGTCAAATTTCAGCCAAATTCGTTAATTACTTTTTGCGTGAAAGTATGTATTCTAAACGTTTTAAAACAGAATAGTTGGTTTAGTTGAGCGCGTCTATCTAAGAAACTATTTACTCATTAACCAAGGAAGTTAGTGAATTGTAAACTTCGTTGATGCGCTCATGTTTCTATGCATGGTATCATTATAAGTTATAATGTACTACCACTCTATTATAAGCCAAGGCCAAATATGCGAGTTACAAGCAAAACTGTAGGCTGCAGCTAGTAACAAATATACTCTTAAAATTTCGCATTTGTTACAGCTTTGTCGCTGTCGCTTATACCTCGGGCGCCGCTGTAGTGGACTTGTAAACGTTTATGATGTTTTGTCCCTATCGCTTATATCTCAGGCGCCGCTATAGTGGAGTTGTAAACGTTTACGATATTTTGTCGCTGTCGCTTATATCTCGGGCGCCGCTGTAGTGGAGTTGTAAACGTCTACGATATTTTGTCGCTGTCGCTTATATCTCGGGCGCCGCTGCAGTGGACTTGTAAACGTTTCCGATGTTTTGTCGCTGTCGCTTATATATCGGACGCCGCTGTAGTGGACTTGTAAACGTTTACGATGTTTTTCTTACAACTGGCGGGCGTGTTTGTGTAGCTGGCGAGTTTTTTACTTCACTACACGGTTTTATTGTCGTTTTGTGACGTCTTCGCGCAACTCGCTACCAAATTAGTTGCTGGCTGTATACTGTAATTGTGACAGCATGGACACGGATGTTTGTTACACACACAATTTGTAACTTCTATGTTAGTGTTGGTGTACTGAAGGTGAATGTGAATTTTGACAATATGAAAAAATTGACACTTAATGTAGTATCACATGACCGATGTATTCTTAATGTTAGTATTTTAAACGTGAAACTGGCTGTGAGAGAAAGAAATCATCTCTACTTCCGTTGGTCACGTTTCCGTAATGTTTTCGTCACTCGCCAGCTTACTCACCAAATCAAGCGTACGTTAAGCAGGTAAACTACAATAAGCAGAGCCTTGGTGTTCATCCTCTACCACATATTTCAATAACATCGTTTAACAACTAGCGTCACACCCCGTTTCCTTACATTTGTGTCAGTAGCCCAAGACTAGTGCGGTTAAACAAACAAAAAATTTTTTGCGAATTTACATTATTACTATATGATGATGATGAGATGTATATTTTTTTGGAAAACCTCTAAAAAAGGTAAAAAAAAATATGAATGATAATTATTACACTAGGTACTTTATACGCGCTCCAGAGTACACGGCCCCGGGCAACAACGACAGCACGGCGATTGTAAAAGTTCCCGCGAAAGAGTTCGACTTGCTTACTATTTTAAGTTGTAGCTGCAGGGACTTTTTGGGCCTAATAATATTATTGTGATAGATACGGATTTGAATTAAAATCGACACAAACCTAGAATACTGATTAGTAGTCCAGTCGCGGCTTCGGACGGATATTTCACTAAACATGGCAAAAATGATTAATTTACAAACATTACACATTACCATGAGAATAAATTCAAATTAGTGCAGAACCACGTCAGAGGCGACAGCTCGTTGCCAATAATAGTCTCTGCAGCTATATAAGGATTCACTTTGTTGCTTTTTACATTTTGGTTACATTATCGAATCGGTTTGTTAGTTTCGGAGCCTACTCAATGCAAACAAACAATCAAATATGTCCTCTTTGATACATTAGTAATTGTACTATCTATGTTAGTGAATGTAATGTAGAGACTAGCTACAAAAGCGTAGTCCCTTGCTAAAAAAGCGTAGTACGTCACCGTGCTACGACATTAGTACGAACGAATAGTTGGAACTTTTTAATGACTACCGACTGTCAAATACGCCTATAGACTTCTAAATATTTATTTTTAAGACGTGTTGCACTCTTTCTTCCCCTACAATGGGCCACCAAAAAATTACAAATTGCAAGGAACGTAATATCATAAATGTTATTTTATAACGATATCATGTGAGCGAGAGGTATCACCCCGATCGTGCAGGCCCAATTCGGCTTCATAGGAGCAAGGTACTAACTCTTACTGACTCACTTGGCTGACATACATATTGATTACAAATGGCAGGTCTTGCGTAAAAACATGTACAGCGGTTATATTCGCTCGAGTTTTATATAACCGATGTAAATGTGAAACTATAATTCAGCACACAAACATCCCCGCGTCACGTAGCGCCGACACTTTATATATCGACGTGCTCCATGCAAATAGGACGACTATTCGCCGTGACGCCGCGCCGTGACGCGGTGTGCCATCGTTTTAGCAGACGTGAGAAATTTGTCAAGTCTAGATTTGCCATGTCTCAAAATTTCTCCTGAGATTTTACGATTTTGGACTTCGTTTAGGATCGCAGCAAAAATTGACCTTTCTACTAAAAGATAATTAAACTATACTAATGTATATATCTTTTTTCAATTTGCGTACATTGTATCTACGGCCTCCTGCACGCACATATTACTGGACTATTAAATATAAATCATGAATCAAGCCTCTCCGTTCTTTTGCTCTTTTGATTATCTATGCCATGCGTATTACGACATAGATCGCAGGTTCTAATCCCGCTCAGGTGAGGGATGTTTAGATATTATGGACTACAAGTATTTCTACAAGCAAAATTTATTACTCCTATAAATTATATTAAATATATTCCTGTAACACAAAGCCTAAGGCCAGACCAAGTCAGCCTAGCTAAGTAGCGTATACTTAGCTAGGCTGACGTGGTCTGATATGTCCATAGGTAATGATTGTACTTTGACCTGGTAACCCTAGTGAAATCCCAAGTATATCGACACTTGACAATAAATATTTCGTCATAGCCGATTTGATCTTTTCCCTTCGGAGGCTTTTTGATTGGGTGATTTTGTATGTATCGAGCTTTTGTTGTATAAAAGGCTTCTTTTTTGTGACGTTTAAATAGCCCAGATACAGAGACACGCCGACATGTTTTTTTATGAATAGACCATTGATTTAGAAAGATACAAGATACACAATATCTTACTGTACTATATATCGTCAACGGGTCACGTGCATGATTTTAAATCATTTTACAAGGCTAATTCTACTCGAAAGCAGTGCATGATATCAAGTTATTTTTATAGTGCATAATTTTACATTGTACACATTTTTTATAAGTGCGATTTATGGTTGCGCCTCTGGTTTCTTTGTAAATAATTTGATTTTCTTTTATAGATTAGGGGGGAAACGAGAAAATGGAGCATTTTTACGGCTATCGACGCTCTAGAACATCCACATAATTACTATGCAGATGCATTGCACTCCTTCTCCCCCCCCCCCTCCCTAATAGATTAAAAATTCTGAGAAGCCTTGCCCTTACTAATTTCCCATAGACAAATTTGGGCTGCGGCGGGTACAACTATTGAGACTAGCTAAATGGACAAGTGTATGCGGGTGCTTGTACAAGGCTCATTCTCCTATTATAATGGGACGGGGGTCCGACACAACCGGAGAGAAAATACACGCAAGACCGACAGCTTATTGTGCTCTCCGCGGTTTTAATGTCAATTTCCCTTAGATAGACTGATATTATTAATTGAATTGTCCCAATAACACTTTTTGGTCCGAATTGGGCCCCTGTTCCCAGGAGCTCATGATATATGGTGAGTACGAGTTGTTGGCGAATAAGTGACAGCAGAGATGTACGACGATACATTTAATTCTAAATCCTAATGGCTCGGAATATTACGCAAGCCAAGCTTGTTGTACGCTATTCTTAGGCGTCAAGACTTGTGAGAAAATAATCCATGTTAATGTAAAGAAATCCTTTTTCTTTCTTTCGATTATTGTACTTAAATCGAGCGGATTAACGCCTATAGTCAAAAGGAGTTTTATACACTACTTTTTATTATTCGGTCATATTAACAGTTATTGCAAAACAAAAATATCTTATTAAAAGTACAAATCACACCTAACTCAAATAAATCCAATATGGTGTCAACGATTTTAGTTTTTGTTTCCGAAATCATAATACAATAACACAAGCAAATTTGTAATTACACAAATTGTACAAATGCCGGGCGGACGGTCGTTGCATTGCAACCTAAAACCCTGTCGAAATTAATTAAACTTGTGTTATTATACCGAATTGTTTCGACTCTGCTCTCAATTAGCGGCGCTGGACCGTTGAGAAGGAAAGGGGGGACGGTTTCCTTTAGGGCGAGCACGCATCGGTACGCATCCCGTACAGTCGCACGAGCGGAGCATGATCGATATCGATTGTGTCTGTAATAGAGAAAATCAGTTTGTGTAACTAACAGGGGGTACAAATAAATATGACTTATTAGAACTGCGTCCCAATAGTCATGTGTATTCTCGTTTTTTGCCAGTACAACAGCGAACAAGTTAAATTAAATGCGGAGAATAAATATATGCATAGTTATTATTCATTACTTAATATCTTCTTTTTCATATTATCATACCATCATAATGGGCGATTTAAATACATGCATGCTCAAAGGCGACCATAGATCAAAAAACTAGAATCAATTATTAGTAGTTGCAACATGCACAAACGTAATTTGCTAACATCAATTCAGATAACCTCATAAAATATGTTCAAAGTATAGATTGGGCTCCTATCCTGAATATCGAAAATATTGATAGCAAATTAGAAATGTGTAATTCTCACTTGCAGCAACTTTGTGACAAACACGCTCCTACTCGACCAGTAAAATTGAAGCATTTACCTGCTCCGTGACTCACAGAGGATATTCTATTATATATACGCAAGAAACATAAAGCTAAATCTAGATACAAAAGAAACAATACCGGGAGCAATACATAAAAATAACACGATGTGCAGAGATGCTCACCGCCGCTTTATTCACACGTCAGTAGTTAACAGTGATTCCTCCAAAAATTGGAGGTTTTTAAGACATTGGGCGTAGGAAAAATCTTGGGTTCCTCGGAGTATCATGCAGTGGACTTGGATTCCTTAAGTCAATATTTTACAACACCACCATGTCCGTTTGATTCCGTTGTTAAATCGAATACCTAAGGGTATTCGATGAACATTTCTTGTCAATCGTCATTAAATTCTGCGCCATTTTTTTTCAATGAACTCGCTACTGCTGATATAAAAAAAACATATTTTAGAT
>JAFELO010000328.1:1066241-1082512 GCA_017140195.1 Eumaeus atala | reverse complement strand
CACTCCGATCCTCGAGGAAATTGCACGAGTACTTGTTCAAACTTATAAATATTCTCTTTACTTTCATGTGTTTCCTCCTATCTGGAAAGACTCTAATGTTTTTCCCTTATCCAAACAATCTAAACCATCTTCCCTGGCTGACTATAGTCCAATTTCTATTTTACCTTTCCTTTCAAAAGTATTGATTGCAACGCATAGTTCACCCACAGCTCACAATATACATTAACAATAATCATATAATTAACACTTTCCAATCTGGTTTCCGTCCTGGTCGTAGCACGACTAGCGCTCTCACCAAGGTAACCGACGACATTCGGGTAGGTGTACAACTGAAAGTACTGACGTTACTTGATTTCAGTAATGCATTCAACTTCGTAGATCATGAGGTGCTTTTGGGTTTGCTTCTAACATTAAATATATCCCCGGCGGCAGTAGATTGGTTCCGCTGCTACTTTATGGGACGTAGGCAGAGAGTTCAAATTGACAAACAGTTCTCGGAAAGGGGCAATATCTCGTCTGGTGTTCCTAAAGGCGGATCTGTCTCCACTTCTATTTGCCCTCCTTATAAACAAACACTATTACAAAATTAATATCGTCCTCATTGCACATGTATGCTAATGATCTGCAAATTTATAGGCAAGCATATATCGATGAGCTGCATGATACTATCCGCACATTAAATAATGATCTAT
Source organism: Eumaeus atala (assembly GCA_017140195.1). Lineage (NCBI taxonomy): Eukaryota > Metazoa > Arthropoda > Insecta > Lepidoptera > Lycaenidae > Eumaeus > Eumaeus atala. The sequence continues at coordinate 1,081,820 of JAFELO010000328.1, read as the reverse complement.
CTTTAATATCAACTTGGAGCAACTGCCGTGCACGTTATCATAATCGTCTCAAAACACAAGTCATTATTGGTAGTCCAGCCCTTATTTTATGGATTAACTGGGTTAACATCCCTCCTGTGCTCATCAATGGTACTGGTATACCTTTTAGTACAACCGTTAAAAACCTCGGAGTATACATAGATGAAAACTTGACCTGGACCACCCATCTCAAAGAGATTAGTAGGAAGGTGTTTTATACCTGGCAATCTGTAAGACGGCTCCAAAATTTGCTTCCCATCTCTACGAAAATTTTAATTGCAGAATTATTATTCCTTTCAATTATTAATTATGCTGACATCTGTTTCACCAATTTGACCGAAGAACAGCTTAAGAAACGTGAGCGTCTCCAGAACCTCGCTATTACGTTCATATTTGATGTGCGCAAATGTGAACACATTTCAGAATTTCGCTCAAAGCTCAAGGCTTCCAATTAGGTTTCGCTGGATTGCGAAACTACTGTCATTTCTTTTTAGTACTTTACACGATCCCAAACTGCTACATATGCCTGCCCATAATACTAAATTCCATAAAATGTCTTTTATAATCATGGTTATAAAGTTATGGAATGCTTTACCCATAAATGTTAAACAAGCGAAAAACTTAATCACACTTAAAAGTTTAGTTAAACGTCATTATTTAGAATTGTGCTCTCGCTAATTTTCTTTATCTTTCATTACGTTACAACTGTCATTTAGTAATAATATGTATTTATACTAATATGTATATTTGTAATGTTTATTTAATAACATTTTATTATAATCAAAATATAATTAAATAATAATATTTTAAATATTTATGTGTGTTTATATATTTTAAGTACAATATTATTGCATTTTTCTTTCATGTATTTCATGACTATTTGTGTTTCATATGTTCCCTACTCAAGAGTGTTTTTTGTTTGTTTTCCTTTTACCAAAGGTTGTCTGGTAGAGATTGCTACCCTAGCAATTAGACCACCTTTGTGCACATTATGTGTCTTTATAAATTAAGATTTTTTTTCTGTGTATATCTATATGTTTGTGTGCTCAATAAAGTATATTTTCTTTCTTCTAATATAACATGTCAACATAATAGTGTGTTTACGTCGATAGCTCTAGCTGCACGCACGAAAAAAATATGACGTTCCGAATGGGCGGAGCCTGACAGTGAGAGATAATAACATACCGCCACTTTAATTCGGTCCTATGATGTATTCACAGATCAATTAGTTCTGTAATTCCGTTATCCGTTAAATTATACGGTGCCTAAAGTGACTTAGCTTTAGTTCATAGCCATAGATATTGAGTGATGCAGATATTTGTACAATAAAATAAAATATCCTTAATTTGCATTGTTTTCTATTCCTTAATTAGTAATGTTTTATAAAGAAAACTTGGATTTTTCAGATATATTATACACCTACTATGCGGGCTTTTGGGCATCGGTACATTTCATATAGAGATTCTAAATATTACGCGGCGAAACCACGTGCGCAGCTTGTATTACCATATAACATTACATAATGTTGAACAACATCGGAAATTTCATTTGAAATATTTAGTGTGAATAATTCAAAATGTGCAGTGTATTTTAATGGACGTGCCCCTTCCCCCGCTGCCCCAACCCTCTGTGGCGCCTATATCGTGTATCGAATTATATTTTGATCGAGTCCGCCGGGCCGCAGGCTGCAATACCTGTCTCTATGATAGCATGTGGAACGTGTGGTAAAAAGTTCGATTCCCGCTTATCTTAACTTTATAATAATAATAAATTCGTAAGAGGTAGTGTCATGATGCATAGGCGGATGTAGTGTCATGCATGGTGCATGACACTACATCCAACTATGCAACGGAATAAGGCGTACACGTCCGGGGAGGTACCTCTCGCTCACATAATACCGCCGTAAAGTGACATCTTCATTGTCGCGTTTCGTGCGGTATGTGAGTAGTCGGTGGCCCACTGGGGGCCACACATATAGATATACGTTAGCCAAAAATGGGAACAGGATCTGCATAATAATTATGTGTAGTCTTCTAAAGTTCTAACTGCCCGTTTGGTCTTTCTATGTTATAGACGAAGCGTAAGGTTATATATTTTGTGCATGTAATAAAATCGGCTGCCTCTCAGGTATTCAATCCGCTCGTTTGGCTCCTACGATATAAAATAAGGTAATATTACCGGTTACAAATCTTACAGTGTCGAATCAGTTCACCAGCGCGCACTTGGGGTTCCGTACTTGAAAAGGAGAATAAGGAACATTACAATAAAACTACAGTTACAGATATGGACTGGCGACCGTGGTTGCTGTGCAGCGTCTAAAACGTCGGACTAGTTTAATAATTAAATGAACCGCGTTAAAATCTGTAAAGTTTTTTTTTATTGTTATGAGTAACATTTGCGTAAACTTAAGACATCAGAGACAGGAACAGGTCTAGGTATGTCTGACAATACAAAACTATACAACGGGCTAACGATGGCCAACTGGAGGGGAGGAGGCAAGGCTCCGGCTGCTCGTTTGGATCCGTTGTTAAGTTAAATTAAAAAAGTGACCAAACAAATAAATAGAAAACAATCAAATGTATCGCACCTTAACCTACTTAATTACCGTCAACCTACAACCATGATGTCTGGCGAAAAGTGAGATAACACAATATATATGAAGGAGAACAATAGGATTTTTTGTTATTAAGAAAAAAAGTCATAACTTATATTTTTAAGTTATTATATTATGCATAACTCGCATTAGTACTGGACCCAAAGTGCGTAAATCAGACTTGCACTTGACTTAGTTTTTTTCTCCAAGGGAGCTAAGTTTCAAACCGGCTTGTTCCTGTTGTTTCTCTTGAGTTCTTTCAAACGGTCTTTTGTCGTTCCCGCGGAGACCTTTATTAAATGAACGGCTTCGTTCATTGTGGGGGCATTAATTAATGTCTCCCAGGGGATGACGGGGGCGCCTTTGTGACACAACCCTTAATTGTTAATATTTTTTTGAACTATTTACCGTTTGAAAGATAAGGTAAAGGTGGAGTGAACGGGAGATATTTCATAAAATCTACTACTAAGTGTACTGTGGTTGTGATTTGCAATAACGTTTTAAATTTAACATTTATCTATACTGATAATATACACCTGAAGAATTTGTTTTAATTGCTGGGATGATGCCATAACATAATGCAATACATAAATATACGCCATCCAACGAATATTGTACATGCGAAAGTGTACGCATGTTATTTAGGAGGAGCATTAGGAAGAGGTAGTGCCATGCTGCATAGGAGGAGGTAGTGCCGTCCATGCTGCATGACGCTACTTCCACCTTTACAGTGGAACTGGGCCGACACGACAGGGGAGGTAACTCTCGCTCACATAATACCACCGTAAAGTGACATCTTCAGTGTCGCGTTACGTGCGGTTTGTGAGTAGCCGGTGACTCATTGGGAGGGTGGGAGTAGGACAACGCATCGGCATAGTAATTATGTACATGTTCCTCGGCGTCGGTGGTCGTAAAAAGTCTCCGATTTCTTCTTTGCTCCCCCTTTCCTATAAAAGAAATGTTTTTATGGCCTATTACACGCAAAAACCATTCAACGATTTGGGTAAAATTTTGCAAAAAAAAAAATAGAAACAAATGGTTCTTTTGAAATATATCTCAATCAATATTATATTTGGTTGGAACCGCGTGGACTTTTTATATTTCACAACACCTTAAAAGTTTGATGCAGATAAATAAATTAGAAAGTTACAAAAATGTCAACCAGGTAGCTCGAACAATGCTCAAAGGGTGTGTCCTCTGGGTATCGGGTTCAATTCCGCCAACTTTCCCACCACCTGCCACCTAATTTGGACCACCAAAAACTTCATACATATAAATTAAAGTTTTATTTGTTTGTCCCTTTATGGGTTCCCGTGCGGGCGTGAGGTGCCGAGCTCTAAGTGATGTCAATTTGAGCGGGACACGTTGTGTCTTCTGTTGTCGTCGCTGGAGTCAATGATAAGCCTTGTCTTATACTTCTTATCTACTTAGGTAGAAGGTCGGTACAAACAATTCAAGAATGTATTTTTTATCTATTTTATTTTTCATCACAGTATACATAACACAGAGGCGTCAAGTTAATTGGTATGTTGTGAGAGACTGGTGCCCAAGCTAGGCTTTCGGGCCTGTATTTAGGGTCACCAGGTCTCCAGACTTTCCCACATACATATATTTATTACAATTATCCAGTTTATTACAATATGTGTACAAAATTACGATAAGTATATGTTACATTAAAAATAGGGTCAATAATGATAAAATAGATAACAAAGAGAAAACAAACTAAAAATGTATGTGTGTGTGAGTCCGTGTGAGTGTGTTATAAGTGAGTGTCGTGTGTGTGGACGTGGATGTGGGCTTGTGGTGTGTGAAGAAGAAGGAGATTGATTATTGCGATGTGGTATGCAATTTTTCTGTACCCTCGTAATTCAACAGCGTTAAATCGTCTACTTGTTGTAGCCATTGTAGCCATTGTGGGGTGGTAGGGAAGTAACGAGTGCTGCTTCAGCGCAGTATTGAGTGTAAACAGCTGACGTACCGTTAGCATTGACACCGGCATACAAAGGAGTACTGTGGGATATCGCTAGGGTAGAAAGTAGGATACTTTTAGGATGGCTCTTTAAGCTCGCTCGACTTCTATTACTGTAGTTTTAGGCATCCAACCGTAGATGGTTATGCAATAGGTAAGCAGAGACTGCCCGAGGGCAAAATACAGAACAGAGGGCAAGTACAATACACAACCTTTATTAATTTGGAGTTTGTTATGTGACGTAAACTTTTGAAAATATATATTAATTTATGTATTTTGGTACTGAGTAGATCCATATGATTATGAAAACTTAAGGTACTGTCGATTAATATTCCCAAGTATTTACTTATGTCGCATACTTTGTGTATCATGTGGTGTCGGACACACGTGAGCTGTCAACTTACGGGAGAATGTGGTCACTACAACGTTTTTATTAATCCTTAAATAGAATTCAACGAAATGGTGGAATGATAATTTGCGTCTCGAGAGTTCAGGAGGGAAATTCTCAAAATGGGTTAGCACATAGTGGACTTACAACATGTACCTAACAGGTCTTGCAGATCTCGGTACCTCGTTAGCGTGCGCCGCTAGCCAAAATAATTTATTGAAAAACGCTACTAAATAGACATAATGGAGAGGGTGTACTCCCTTTATCATGAGCTCAAACCCAATAAAGGTTATGACATTCTCTTTGTTCCTAACATTAAAATTAATAACATATTTACTGATGACTTTAAAGAAACTGACTTTAAGGAGTATCAAGAGAAGTCAGATTGCAACTTTTACAACCAGCCTGTACACGAGTTGCCGACTTGCCTACTATCAAGGAAATAATTACTATCGTCAATTAATTACTAACCAATGAAGCCCCTGCGAAGATAAGATATCCAACTTCATGATTAAACAATTACGTAAAGTTGTAGGTTCCTCCCTCTTGGCTGTTTTTAATCAAAGCATATTATTATCAAACTTTTATTTATATTTATTACAGAAAATTGGCAAAGAACCAATATAAAATTAATACTTAAGCTTTATAGACCTCCAGGCGATCCAAAATCACACCACCGCAAACAATACTAAGTTAATAATAAGTTTGGGTAAACAATTTAAAAGTCGTTTAATCCCCAAGTGGAATTACATTTAATATTTAACAATATGGTTTTACCAACGGACGATCTGCCGTGGACGCCGCTATATTACTTAGGAGAACAGTAGACCTATCAAACGTAAGTATGTAGTGGGAGTATCTCTAGATTTTAGGGATCACATTAATGTGGTCTGTAAAAAGGCTTACAAGGCACAGGGGTTCGTGACGAGACAGTCTAATAATTTTACAAACATTGATTGATTGCCATTCGTGCCATCTATGAAAGCTCTCGTAAGGAGTCAACTGAAATTTAGTTTGGTTATTTGGAGCCCCGATGAGGCAAAATATAAGCTTATGGTGGAGCGAATAAAAAATAAATATATTCGCTTTATGTATATGAAATTATACCCAGCATATCCCTTAATGTGTCCTACATTATTTATTTTAGGAATGATAGGGTGTAATATGCTGGAGGTGAGAAGGGAGTTCGCCCTCGCTTCTTATATATTTAAAATATTGCGAGGCAAGATTAGCATCCGGGCGTACTGGCTTCCGCGAGCTTGTGCGTGCCGGGGTGATATGTGTGGCGGCGGCGCAGACGCGCGCCCTGCGCACCTTCTTACGCACTCGGAAACACATGCCGTCTCTCTCTTGCCGAAAGGTGAGTGAGTGATAGTTCCGTCCCGCTTGCGCCCCAGCCCTCTCGTCCTTGTTCAAATTGCGGTCCGGAATAGTTGTTATTCCGTGCCGTGTTCGGAACTCGGGCGAAGCCAAAGCGCTTTATGTATGTGTATATAGTCTATTATATTGTGAGCACACGAGAGATCACCAGACCTCAACAGGTATATATACTCCCCGACGTTTTTGAAGAAAGGTCCGGGGAGTAGACAGAGAGTTCGACGAAGGACAGTACCATCATCGAAACCGCCCCTACCTAGCCGGGAAAAAGGAGGGACGCTCGGTGGTTAGGAAAACCATGTTCCCCACGGAGGAGGAACGGAAGGAGTTTTTGGCGGAGCTGGAAAAGTGCGCTTCGTGCGGCACATACCGGCGAGAGGCGAGAGACCCGGCTGCCTGTATCACGCGCAGCTCGAGCGCCTGAACAGCGAGGAACTCGGACGCCTCTAAGAGTGCATGCCCGGAGTAGTCGTGGAAGGGTGGAAGGGCAGACAGGGACCAGCACTGTGTCACCGGTGTCAGCTCTTCGGACACTCTTCTGTGCACTGCCACAGGGAGATTCGGTGCGTTCGCTGCAGAAGCGTTCATGCAGTCGGGGATTGTCCGCTACCGAGAGGAGCCACCCCGACCTGCACCAATTGCAAAGGACCACACACCGCTAGCGACCGTAGGTGTAAGGACTTCCTCAGGGAGGCCAGAGCCAGAGGTATAGCCATCCGAAAGCTCACTGTGCAGGAAGACCAGCTTCGACTGGTCCCACACGGCTGACAGCACGCCGCTCTTGCGCCCGCGTCTCCGTTGCGGGGGGAGAGAGCGCATCTGGGCGCAAAACATGCACGCACGGGGCTAACCAACGGAGAGCCAGTGATGGACCGTGACGAGCTCAGGGTCGTTTCGGCTGCTCGCTCAGCAGTACGACTTACATGTCATTCTGCTGGGCGGGACTTGGCTGAGACCGACGCAGAGCCCCCGGCTCATACTGAATTACGTCGCATATCGGAGGGACGAGGTGTGTTCGTTCGGCGGGACGTCGTCCACGACGAGCTGAGACAGGGCCCCTTCACAGACATGGGCATGACTGGTATTGTCGTTCATATGGCGGGGGAGGAGCTCAGGATCTACGCGGCGTATAGACATCCCGGGAACAGCTTCGTCCTAGGTAATGTCCACAACGTGCTGGGGACATGAATTCCAGCCTGGGGATCGGCCGCCACGAACAGCGCTGGCTTCAGGCTGCAGGAGAATTCGGAAGAGCGCGGCTACACGGTGCAAGAACCACCGTGTACTACCCATGTGCCTACGGATCCCCTGGACGTTCTGGACATCAGAACCTCAAGGCCACGGTCATCATCGAGGTCCTGTACGAGAGAAGATCGACTGGGCTGTCTATCAGAATAGCCTAGCCGACTTTACTATCGCCGGGCAACTGTCCACCCCGGATGAGGTGTGGGCCGCCGCTCGCCGCTTCACGGAAAAATAACCGAGAGGCGCGGGCGGCGGTATCCACCCTCGTACTGGTGACAGCGCGTCGGCGGACCAAGACACAACTTTACAAGCTGGCCGTGGAACTGTTTGTGAAGGTAAGGGGTGTCGTGGAGCAGACTGGGAGACTACAGTCTTCCATGCCGACGAAAACGACACCAACCTAAACAGCCGCTTCGCCTGTTACAACGGGACGCCTGTACAAGCTGGTGGACGCCAGCGTCCCGCTGGCATTTGTGAGCCTAGTGGCGTCATCCTTGGAAGGTAGGACCTTCCGGGTAGCGGTGGAGCGGAGGCACTCCTCGGTGAAGGCCATACGCGCCGGAGTGCCACAGGGCAGTTGCCTATCCCCTTGCCTGTACGCGGCCAACACCAACGATATCCCCACACTCAATGATCCTTCGGGAGAGGGTGAGGCGGATGTCATGCTCGTGCTGTTCGCCGACGACAGCGCATACGTCACCTCGTCCCGAAAGCCGGAGCTCGCAACTGGGCACATGCAGCGTATGCAGGACCGGTTGCCGGAGTGACTCGACAAGTGGCGCATGTCTATCAACGTGGATAGGATGACGACGCTATATGTCAGCAAGAGGCGCTCCATGCCAGGGAGGTTAAAGTTCAGAGGCCAGGATGTGTCTTGGGAATCAAAGTCGTGTATTTCGGATGCAGTATCGACCGCGCGCTGCTGATGGGCTCGCAGGTGGACCGAGCCGAGGTCAACCAGGTGAGAACAGCCCGCACTCTGCTGTGGCCGGTACTAGCGTCCGGACTCCCTACACGGACGAAACTGGGGATTTACAAGACGTATATCCGGTCACGCCTCACTTACGCCACCCCAGCATGGTACGCGCTAACTTCCCAGGCCCAACGGAAACGCCTGCAAGCCTAGCAAAACATATCCCTACGGATCATCACGGGAGCCGGTCGCTACGTCCGTAACGACGTGATCGCGCGTGACTTGCGGATAAAGTCGCTGGATGAGGTTGTGGTTCGATTGTCGAGCGCTATGTTCAATAGGGCAGACAATGGACCGCATGCTCATCTACGTGACCTGGCCCCGCTGCATGCGCGACCACCTGACGGGAGACCGTACCGTGAACTCCCCCCTGTGATCCACCAAGCGGACTAGCGACTGCGTGTCCAGCGATCCGGACGAGGATCACACATGCACATGCATAACATACCCAAATCACTACTCACCAACATTCTCAACACACCACACAACTCACAGGCCCTTAACAGACCGACATTCCCCCGCCTGAGCCCATAAGCCATTCAGGCATGAAAATGCGAGGCTGTACACAGGGCTCAGTACTATCCTCTTATTTGTGGAATATAGGGTTTGATGACTTGTCCTCATTACCTACGTTATAGTTCAAGGTAATTCGCGATCCGAAATCGAAACTAAATCAAACTACTGTCTCAACTTAATATCGGCCTGGGGTGAAAGACATCGATTAGAATTCGCATCGCACAGAACATTCCAAATATTATTAAAAGGCAGCTTCCAAGCGGCACCGCGTATTAGATTCAACAACGTGTCAGTTAAACGTGAAGAAACCCTTATCTAGTTAGTACTAATACTGGTAAATAAATTTACCTTTCTTTTCACCGCAGAAGTCTAAGTTCCACCGTCACCACCTTGATGTCCCAAAGTCTATAGTGCGTTTCAAGTGCAGTTTCTTACCGCGCACAACTTCGATGTGAAACCAGCTGCTACCGTCGGTATTTACGAACCAATACGATGTGGGGTTTTTCGAGAAAAGAGCTTAAATTATCTTAAAGGTCGGCAACGCGCCTGCATAACCTCGGGTCATGCGGCTTTCCATGGGCGGCGGTAGTTACCTACCACCTGCTCGCTTGCCCCTTATACTATAAAAAAACACATTATACAAAGAGGAGAAAAGGCTGAACGTACTTTTTATGCCTTTACTAATATTTCGACGAACTCGACGTGGGGTCTGTCTTTGAAAACTTTATAAACAATATACAACGCGACGTACCTTGGAAGCTGTATGGGGAGATATGGCATAGGCGTAGCGTGATGGAAATTACTCCAAAGTAAAGGAGTTCTTTCAATATTTTTATGTAAGGCCTACCGCACCGTCAGTACGGATGAACCTGTTCTAGCTGGAGTATTACCAATAGACTTAGAAACCCAACGACGCGCAGCCATGTATTATCACTCAAGGAACCTCTCTAGTCCCTATTTTTTAAGACCAAAACATACAGAATAAAGAATGGCAAATACGATAGAATAACTCAACGAAAGGGAAACATTTACACAATTTCTTTCCGCGTGTGCGCGACCGCTTAGTGAAAATCTTTCACTAAGGCTAGAGATGCACAATTCCATACCAGCCTCGGCAACATTAAAAGTGAGCTTTTTAGCTTCATATTTCTGCCTTTACCTTTTTGTGACTGCTCAGACGAATACGAACAAACTGCGTATGACATTACTTGGAAGCGTAGTCTGAGACATAATGAGCAAGTCATAATGTTAGACAATACCCATAGTGTTAGCGAGTAGTATGTTATGGCGAGTTCGTGGACAACGCGGGGAACTTCCGTGCATTTATAAGATTTTGTCATAACCATCGTTGGAAACACACGGTTTTATTAATGTCTCCGTGGTGCATAGCACCTGGGCCTCACCTGCCTGCCCTCTCTTTCCTGGGCTTGTATAAGTCATTGTAATCTTGTACTGTCTTCGTATTGATCAGAGAGGGCAGTTCAAATTACTTCCTACTCCTCCTATTTTCTTCTGATTAAATTCGTTGCAGGTCCTAAAGCAGATTTAGTTTTTTCCCTCGGGCTCCCTGCGAGCATATCAATGTGTTCATAGTAGATGCCGCTGTCGATCCTGGAGACATTGTAGTAGCGCTGGTGACAATGTCCAGGAAGTAATGTATACCATCAACATCACTATCAGCTCTTATCGGCCCACTGCTGGACGTAGGCCTCTTTCAATGAACGCCAAGACGACCGATCTCCCGCTACTCGGATCCATCTCGGACCAGCCACTGATCGTCTTCCCACCTAGTGAACGGCCGGTATATTGTATATATATATGTATACTTATTAAATTAATTGATAATTAAAGACAGCCTCGCAGTGTTTATTTCGCTGGCCTCTCTCAGGACAGTTATTTTATAGGTTACCGGTGGTAGGTCTATTTCCTGACGTTTGAGAAGTAATTTTTATAATTCTATTTTGAATAAAAATATTTTTATCTATTAGATTAATAACCCCTTCACCCCAATTAAGATCCCCGATGAATATAGGGGAATCAGATAAAGGTAACAGCCGCATTACTTTAATTTTAGTAAAACATGAATAGTCAAATTTAAAAATATTTAGGTCTATTATAGTAAAAACTAGCTACTTGATACCTAGCTCTAAGTTGATCCATGTCTTAACTACTTTAAATTCAACAAGGGATACATAGGTGGTGCCATGTTGCATTGCAGTCGAATTAGGCCAGCATATAAACACGCACGCAAAATTCTTAATACAAAATGTTTACTCTGCGTTACTTTGTGTTTATTTTACTTTAGTGTTCGTTATGGAGTAAATGTCCACAATTGCGCAAAATATCTATATAAATCAATAAATAAAGAGGCATTTCCTTCCTTGTAGTCCCAGCCAACTCAACTAATACTCACACAAACAATTCACACTGCCCGTCATTATGTACGTACTTTAAAGTTAAGTGGCTGAGTCCGACTTTGTTTGGAGACGCGTTTAGCATAACGCTTACAAAGGTTCCCCACCGCTCCCCCTAAATATCCCGAGCTGTTTGTACAGCCATCGACTTGCACGATAAATTTTACCTGCGGAAAATATTTGACGTGACAGTTTTTCACGGATATCTGTTGAAAGATTAAGTGCCGGTTACACAAGTTTTAGTTATAGTCATGATTAGCTGTATGCGTCTTTAACAAATTACGAATTTTGTTTTCACAGTTTGAACTCCGAAGAAATAATCAACTTAGGTATTACCTATCCACAAGGAGTGAATTGATCAGAATCGTACTTAACGGACGACCCCATCCATCCAGCAAAAAGACCTAAGGGACAGGCAGTCTGTCGCGAAAGAAAGGGAAGCATGGCGCTACGTAGTATCGCCACCGGCCCCTCACAAACCGAACGAAACGCGGCGATATGTCACTTTTCGGCGGTTTCATGTGAGCGAGAGCTAACTCCCGGTCGTGCCGCCCCGATTCGGAAGCAACATAAAAAAAATCTGGTTGTCTGTATGTTAATTTACAGACGATATAGTTTTAGGTCCTGATTGTTCTCTAATTGATCTGTGACCACATCGCCCGATTGACCGACGGCTGATTGGATCTCGCTTACACATTCCGAGCAACATCAGATTACAATGACTCGGAAGGTTACAATGATGTCATACTTTTTCTTACTAGCAAGCGCCAAAATACGAAGTGGCAATGATGAATGTAATGCCGCAATCCGTTCCACGTGGTCTGGTAGCGCGGTACGCTTACATGGAACATGGGGCGCGGGGTTTCCTCGCACTTGTCGAGGCTCCACGCCCTAGCGGAACACCCGCCGTGGGCCGCACATTATCAGGTCATTGCTTTCTAGTCGACGCCATCTTTGACTACCGGTGGAGTGGAGCGGAGCGGAGTGGAGTGGAGTGGAGCAGAGCGGAGCGGAGTGGAGCGGAGCGGAGTGGAGTGGAATGGAGTCGAATGGAAACGAACGGAAACGAACGAAAACGAACGGAATCGAACGGAACGGAACGGAACAGAACAGAACAGAACAGAACAGAACAGAACAGAAAGAACAGAAAGAACAGAACAGAACAGAACAGAACAGAACAGAAAGAACAGAAAGAACAGAACAGAACAGAACAGAATAGAATAGAATAGAAATATATATTCAGTAATCCTACCATTGCAAGACAGATAAAGTCAATAAAGTAATAATGCTAAAGAACGTACAAATAAAAAGTAGTAAAAAAAATCATTCTATAAAGAAGAAGTTGACAGCTACGCAATGCTATCTGCACAGCAATGCAATGTGAGGAACACTGAAATGGACCTCAATCGGCATGCGACGGAGAACTAAGGTTTACCGACACCGATTTTCATTGACTTCCGAGAGGTATGACGGAAGACAGTGACTATAAGGAATACTCACTATTTAATAATAAAAGAATATTACAAATAAATAAATCCATTCAAATTGTAAAGCATAATATATAATAGATAATGAAATAAAATATACATTCATAATGATGATACTCTTTTTTTATATACAACTTGATAAATATTAAAAAAGGGCCATAATTATCAGACCCAAATTACATTAAGGATTAAGTGAGTAAAAAGTGAAAGAATAATAAGAAATCTAAAGATACTGGTACTGCACTGGAATAGCCTGTAAAATAAGATACATGACACAGGCGTGAATTAATTTATAAAATACATAAATATATTGTTAGTTATTACCAATAGATAGGTTGGATTTGTGTAACAAATGCGTTTTACATCTGTTTTTTAAATTATTTATTGTATTTGGCGATCGTAGATGTGGTGGTAAATTATTCATACACTTAGTGACCGAATATCTAAATCATGCTGCTTTTCGCAGGCCCACTGCAGTTTGTCGAATAGGTATGGTGGTGTTCGGTAGAGCAGGGTGGCAAAATGAAGTTGCCTTCTCTGATCCATACGAAGAATCATGGCGTTGTTGAGAAAGGGGGAAACATCCTCACGTGGAGGGACATCGAAGCAGTAACGGCCGCATGCATTCTGTACTCCTAGTATAAGTTCCTTTACTACTATTAAGAAAGTAGACACGGTCCGATTACAGCATATGCATACTTCAAGTTGGATAAAACTAAAGACTCACATAACTTCAACCGAAGCTCGGTATTCAAAGAGCTTTTAATTTTATATAAAATCTGGTTGTCTGTAAAAGCAATTATTGACAATCCGTATCACATTTTTTTCAAACTTTAAATTTTCGTTAAAAAGCACACCCAAATTTCGTACTTCACCATACGGTCAATTTCTTATATTTGCGATATTATTAAGGAGAATTTTTCGATATTCTGTATGTCTGATTTCTGGGGCCGATCATTATGTACTTAGTTTTGTTTGGTTTAAGTACTAATGTATTAGCCTCAGACCAGATAGCAATACGGGAGAGATCCTTGTTCAATTTAGATATCGTGCTGCCTATATCAGTAGGATTTCACGAAATGTATAGTAGTAGTTCATCTGCGAAATATAATATTTGCAGTGTATAACGTGTTTGACGATATCAACACAGTAGTGTAAAAATCAAGGGACCAATTATGGACCCTTTAGGAATCCCCCTATTTGAGGGGCTGACATCAGATAGCATTGCAGAACCATCGTCATCTCCTACCTGAACTATCTGTGCACGTTTACTGAGATAACTGCGAAACAACGCTATTGCATGAGGACTAAATCTATAATACCTAAGTGTAGACAATAGCAATGTACGGTTAACGGTATCAAATAAACGTGAATAGTCGAGGAGCACAAGTATTGTGACCTGACCCGCATCCCGAGCGCACACTATATTATCAATAACGTCGGCTAGAGCTGTTGTAGTGTTGTCCCGTTTGCGAAACCCTGACTGTGTAGTGGGAGGTATGTTGTTGGAATTAAATGTATTCAGTCGTCTGATTACGCACAATCCTTTCCAATATCTTGGAGGTACATTGGAAAATGCTGATAGATCGTAGGGCCTTAATGTCGATTATATTCTCTTTTTTAGCTATGGGCTTTAGCACAGCAGTTCTCCACGTAAGAGGAAATGTATTTGTAATTATGGATATGTTGACAATTTTTGCAATATCCCCCAAACTGATCGGCAAGTTGGCAAGCAGCATCTCCAAGTAAACACCGTCTACAACCATGGCATTAGAATTAAGAGATTTTAAAATACTCAATACGTGAAATTCGTCTGTAGACGTAAGAGTGAAGTTTGATGAGCAAAGTTCATTGGACGCGTAGAAGTTAATGGTGGTTGGTGAAACGCAAACACTACCTGGCAAGTCTAAAAGGTGTTAATTAATTTTGTCTAGGCCACGAAAGTGATCTGGTAACAGGTAATTTGGCATTTTGTAAAATTAATATTTTGCTGTAAATGTTTCCACAGTACGCGAGGGTTATGTGTGTTGGAAATGATGTGTGTCCTAAAGTAAGCGTTCTTTTCACGAGCAATGGCATTCGTTACCTGACGCTTTAACTCCCTATAGTAGGCAGTAGACGAATCAGTTTTATTAAGGCGAGCTCTTTTGCCAGCTTCGTTTCGAGATTGCATCATTATTTTAACGTTATACGTAATCCATGTATATTGGTGAGGTTTAATATTTACCGTCCTAATAGGAGGGAGTACATCAAATACCCATATTGAACTATCCGCAAATTCTTCGACCAATTTGTCAACACCCAATATTTGCAACAATCTAGTCCAGCTAGTCAATGGTATCGAGCGCCTCTTGTAGTATTTTTTGCTCGATATTTTTTATTTGCCTATATACAATTTTTCACTGCTGGTCATCTCTACAGAAACTGTGGGGGGTTACGGGCATCGAGGCAAACCCGGGTTGGGTCGCAAGGGGACGACTATCCCCTCGGTAACGTGGCCGCAATAAAATTGCGGTTTGCCATCCTGGCTTTTGGCTCAGGGAAATGTAGGCCCATTTAGGGCCTGTGTGTTATGTGGTGTGTTGTGACTGTGGTGAGT
>JAFELO010000328.1:1044941-1066171 GCA_017140195.1 Eumaeus atala | reverse complement strand
GGGGGGGGGGGGAGTTCACGCAGATACGGTCTCGCAGGATCGCGCAGGGACCTCCTCGCGAGGCGCACTCTAATTAGCCGCGGCCGTTGCTGTTCACCGCGATCAACTGCTGCACGACGTGGACCCTCGCGCTCCGCATACACGATGTCATTTTCATTGACTGTGATACCAAGCTTTTTGGTGAGCAATGCTGCCAGGAGTATGGTACTCTCACCCTGCTTCTCTGGCAGCCCCGCGGTCTCAATGTCATTGAGGAGATCATTTTGCTCGCGATCATTGAGCTCCGCCTTCAGCTGTGAAATTGTCTCCATGAGACTCGCCTCGCCCATGGTGATTATGTGATTATGCTAACACTTTGCGAGATATTAGCTACTAAAGTGTCAAAAAGTATTATTTTCTCCCCCCCACAAATTTTTGTACAACTACAACTAAAAAAATTGGGGTACATAAAGACTTTACACATCTATTGGTTTGGATAAAATCGATTTTGTAAGTCACCATTTATTCTTACTCTTGTGACGCCACAGAATTATAACTTCTAAATCGTGTACATAAATAAGCACACACAAAAACACACATACACACACACACACACACACACGTTTTTTTGTTGGTCGCGACAGTAAACTCTTTAGGTTATGGTAAATCTGTTTTAAGAGATATGATTTCTTTCGGACCTGAACTCATGCTGTGGAAGCGAGGAGAAGCCCGATACAGCTTCATCGAACTGCTCTGAGCGCTCGTCTGACGACGAGAGATAAGCGACTTCTTTGGTTTCCTTCAAAGGTGTGTTAGACTCGCTCTTGGCCGATTTGAAGTTCGCGCGCCGCCAGTCTTAGTACCTGTAGTTTTGTCTTGTAGGTTAGCCATATTTTCTGAAAAAAAAAACGACGTTAGATTAGGTGTAGTTTTAATTTAGTCCTGTTTCTATGGAATAAAAATTTACGCATACTTTTCTATGAAAAACCACCTTCGCCCCGCGCTGGTGAAAGCAGTGCTAGCTAAATTCAATCTGCGGGCTCTAATGTTACTCTGTTTACCTTAATATTAAACCTACAGAACACCTGTTAAAAGCCTCACTTAACAGGTCTGCGGAAAGGTTCTTATCCGGTTATCCCGGGCAGAGCACGAGGACAGGAGTCCAATCCTCTTATCGGGATTACCCATCCCCCGCCCATTCACTACTCGATTGCTTTCCGCTAATCTTTTTTAACAATTTACGAAGTGTAAGAATTCCAATTAAACTGACGAGGCGGCTGTAGGTTTTAAGTCTGCCAAATAACATAACATCTGAAGCCGGTCCACAAACTTTATACTTGCAGCGCCCTGCGGCTTCACCTGTCTAAAATCTATACGAAGAGGACCTTTTATTTGAGAAATATTGTATCAGATTCTAATATCAGCGCCAAGGTTCATCTAAGGCACTGGAGTAGTATTTGGAAGCAAACATACATACATAAAAACTCTTGCAATCGTTAACTGTAGGATATATATCCTTTAAGAAATTATATAATTTTTTTAGTAAGCCGACATGCCGCAATGCAGCCAAATTAGGCCAGCACGACTTGGGAGGGTGCCTCGTGCTCACATATCACCGGGGATATAACTACACCGACTTTGGAACTCCGATCTGTACTTAGAAATTGAAAAATCCCAATAACACTTTTTCTCCGCACCAGGACCCGCATCCAGAATCACACGTCTGTGATGAGACATGCTCACCACAGGACAAGGCAGGCACTCGGCCACATGCAGGGTGTAAACTCCACACAGGTGATCACCAAGACACACCTAAGTACCAGGTTCTAACCCTGACCTGCTACTACTGGGGTATTGGCCACACTGAGCACTGGTTTCCCGATATTTTCCGAAGCAATACACTAACATTCATCGTAGCCACATAACTCATAAAGATACTTTGCACAGTCGGCTAACAATAACAATAGGGGCCCGGCTATAAAACGGTAAATGATAATTTGGCGAGATGGCCGGCTATTTCCGGAGCTCCGTTTCCGGTGACAGACATTCGCCATTAGCATGGCGGCTGCCTTCCACTTCCGGCACCAGGTTCCACCATAAACACCCATGATTTGTTATACTTCTTATAGCGAAAACGATTTATTTATGAAATATGCTCATATGCGGGACTGACGACGTTCGAATTTATAATTACCTGTCGTAAATTATATGACAACTTGTCTATATTACTAGCATTAGAAAGAGGAAACATTTGATTATTTGTTTGTATGTTTTGCATCGGCATCGGAATTGCTTGACTGATCTGAAAAGTTATTTTACCGTTGGAATCCTACATTATCTCTGATAAACTTAGGCTATATAACATTTTCTAAAACGTTATAGATGACTATGCAAAACACCGATAACGTAATGCAAGGTAAGAAAAAATTATCAAAGTAAAATTATTTGACAGGTAGCATGTAACATTCACGAGGCCGATGTTAATTAATAATTTACGTTTGTGTTTTTTATAAATATATTGATATTCACAATATTTTGTGAAATATCCCTGAGAAGCCGACATATCCAGGTTATGAAAAAAAAAATTCTGCAAAATTGGTATTGCGTTAACATTTAAAGGATTTATTCTTCCCCTCCCTCTCAAATATGTTTTCTCAGGTTGTCATAATTTCAAAACCCCGTCTCGTATGTGACGTCACATATTTTACAATTTTACGCTTAGTACAGGTACCTACTAGGTGTAATATCTATACAAGTAGTATAAAGATGAAGAGTTTGTTTGTTCGTTTGAACGAGCTAAGCTCAGGAAATACGAGCCCGCATTGTAAAAATGTTTTTGTGTAGACTAATCCATTTATCGAGGCAGGCTGTAGGCTGTGTACCTGATGCTACTAATACCGCAGCACCGGTGAGACGCGGGTGAAACCAGCAGGATGATGGTAGTTGACATTGATTAATTATATTAATATTATTTAACGATTATTTTAAGCACATTAAAATCTAGCCCAGTGTGGCAGCAATACACCATTGCACAGACATGGTAGTAACTACAATACTAATAAACTAGCAAGATCATTTCCAATCTCCTTGAAGAGACGACTAGAATATTTTAGACGTTAGTTTGTAAGTGAAAATATATCGCACCAAGTTATTTTATTATTTTTAATAGCGTGGATGTAGGTTGTAGACATTAAAGGGAGAAATGTGAATAAATAGCTTAAGAGTCTATGAGCTAAACACCTTCCTTTATACAACATGAAAGATTCTAACGTATGCTACACAGGGCGTAGGAATTATGGTCTCCGTATAGCTTGATCTTGAAGTGTTACTTACCCAGGGATCAAAAGCACCTTGAGAAGTGTAACACTTATGGTGTTACGCATAAAGTCTGTTACAGAATTGTCCCTTCAAGAGTTATGGCGTTTCTGTTTGTACATATTTAATGCTTTGCAATTAGGTGACTTCTACATTATATATTCTAATATTATGAAGCGAAAACATTTATTACTTTGCTTAATTCCATTTCAAATGCTCCGAAACTACAACACTGATTTCAAAATTTCTTCTACCATTAGAATCTGTCATTATCTCTGATAGACATAGGCAATATACCATTTTTTAAGACGTAAGAGATCAATATGAAACGTGCGAGAATCTAACAAAGGTGTGAAAAAAGTATACAGCAGAAATTATGGACAGCTGTGCTGACAGACGTCATTTGGTCACAAATATGACTTGTTGTCATGGTAACGTGTAATGTATTCTAGACCCAAATCATAAATATCATTTTTTTTTTGTAAATCAATGAGTTTTTGACATAGCTTGTAGAAAATCCGTGCGATGTCGGATCGGACTGTTAATTACTAAATATTTCGATGATTTCTTCGTAACCAAGAGGTTTGACTTTACGAAACGCACCAGTATATCATCATGCATGATGGAAACATCATTTCCTCGGTAGTGCCCGTTCCATCGGTTGCAATGCAGATATTGTTTACTCTTCCTAAAAGGTTATGTTCCAGCTGTAATAAAATGACTATCTGGCTCTTGGTCTATAACGCTAAGAGTCTTCATAATAATGTAGACTCAGTAGCACAAGTGGCTGGTCACAAATCATCTGGCGGAACTATATTACCGGCGCCCCGGCGATGCTCGTATTCCGCGCTATATACTTCCGTTTGCGTATGTGCTTTGCAGATAAAATGACACCACAGAGCTTTGATAGCTAGCGTCATCATCACTCGAGCTTCAAGAGATAATTTCATGAATATCGTTTTTATAGTATAGTATAAACCATAAACATCCGCATATTGTATGCTTATTTGCTCCTGCCTCCAATGGGTTTCATTCATTTTGTATGAGGTAGTGTCATGCTTTGGTATGGTTATGTTACAATCTCAGCAATCATAAAAAATAACTAGCTCAGACCGAAGTATAAGAATTACCTCGCTGTCGGCATATTTTGGTTGGAGAAAGGAGCGCAATATTGTTGAAATGAACGCTGCTATTTTCTTTTTAAGGCGTTAGTAAAATTGGGTTCACTTTTACCAGCGCAGTACGCCCACAGATCAGTTATGTCTGTGTGTATATCTGTTTGTTCCATAATTACGCCAAAATTTTTGAGTCTGAGTTTTTGTGTTTATGTGATAGCAGAACTCAGCGTACGACATGAAACATACACACATATAAGTGTTGTCCAGGTCGCCGTGATCAACATATAAACATTGAAGCCGCACAAACCTCATGGAAACTCTCCTTCTTATGGTTGCTGTAAGGCTTTTGTAATGTCGCGCGTGTTAAATAATTAAATAACTCGCGACAAAATCAGTAATTGTAGTTTTATCCTCCTTTGTGTTCTGAATAAATTGAAAATAGTTTCAACGTCTGGAACTCCCTGAGACCATTACAAATGGTCTCGTGCGGTCGCCATGGTCGACCTAAAGACATAGGAGTCGCTGCGGAAAAATTTGATTGCTCAAGTCGCCATAATATAAACGCCATCATTTCACACCGGGTATCTGCGACCACGTCTCTACCGCTCCACGCTCCAGTTACGCTAGCCCGATGTTGCTGCAGCAGTTAACACTCATGAAATTACTTCAATGTGCCATACATATGATAACAGGAAAAAATCCACTTTAAGATGGGAACATGAGTGAGTGCTGACCTCGTAGAAATAGCGGAAGCATCCAGGAGGGGAGGGGGTGAAAACATAAAATTGTTTACGATACAGTGACGGGAAGGTTGTTATCGTTCGTTAGTCGGGTACTAACGCCGCGTGGCCTGTAATTGCTATATACAAATAGAGCTTAGCGCCCTTTACACAGTACGACATACAAAATCTCTACATAGAAATATTAAAGGAAGTAAGTTGTGTCAAGCACTCCGTTTTCCTAAACGCGGCCTCCACTCCAGAACCTTACTGGCCCATCTACCCAGATAATATCCCGGGAGAAACGGAATCAGTCCTACTTTTGTCAGATGACCTCTTCCAAGCTTCTCCACAAAAACCTTCGATCCTCTCTTTTGCTCAATCGCTTCGGTAAACCATTGCGTATTTGAGCTGCGCAGGTCTCGGCGTATTAGTTTGCGGATTCGCTTTGAAAGAAGCTTGACACCAGCAGACGTAACGTCTTCGTCCGCTCTGCGTTCCCTCATAAGTCCAAGCGTCTCATCTGGGAGTTTAGCTTTCTTGCTGGTATACTTACTCCTACAATATCCATTACCCACGTCCCGCATGCAACCAATCACGCCATTTATAGCCTCGTCAATTTCCAATGTAGTTTTCGACATATCTATGGCATCAAACCGATTTTTTAATTCCAGTTGGAACTTTTCGGAACCTACCATAGTTAGTCAGGAGTAAAGTCGGAGTGTCGACTGTACTAACCGGACACGCTCACGTCGAAAGCCTATATTCAGAGCCTCCAACCAATCGGTGATCACTTCCGGTTTTAAGCCTGTTGATCACGGAGACTTCCCTAAAGGATATTCCCTATCGGACCATAATAATAAGGGCAATCTCGTTCCTTGCCATAAGAATTCATTAAGAAGGGCCCCTCCTTCTCGAGGAAGTTTACTTCCGACTCCATGTAGTCCCAGACTCGATTCGACACCATTTCATACTTCCACCTTTGCATTAAAGTCCCCCATAACAACATTAGTGTGGGCCTTTTAGATGTTATGTAAGGCCTTTGAGACATCCTCATAAGTTGCCTCCATGTTGTCATCAGAATGTGTGAGCGTATACTTGTATCACTTTAAGGCTGTACCTCTTATTGAGGTTAAGTATGAGATACGCCACCCTACAGATTTCGACGATGTTTTCTACGAGGGACTTATTGAAGAGAAACCTCACGCCGCCTTGTGATGGAGTGTCGCCTTCCCTGAAGTGGAATAGGTAACCCGATGGCAGAGTGATGATGTCCTTGCCTAGTCTTCAGACTTCACATAGCCCCAGAACGTGCCATCGGATTTTTCCCGGTTCTACTTCCAGCTCAACCAAGCGGCTATCTAGTCTGAGCGTTCGTCCGTTATACGAAGTCAGTTCAAGTCGGTGGTAGCGATCTGTAGCCCGGAGATTCTTAGCACCCCTTGTTTCACCGTTACCGTGGCCAGGACTAGTGAAACTCGGAGCCGAATTCTGCTATTGACGTCCATTTAAGGTAAATACTCATAGTTGCCGCGCTGAGCAGGCGGATCAGCAGTCGCAGATTAGATTTCGGACCGGCGCATCTGCTGCTTGTCGCCGGCCCGACTGATGGTACCGCCATCACTGGGCGCGAGCGCCGTCCTGTGCTCCATTACATTTCATTGTCACTATGAAACAGATGGGACACCGAACGACCAGCTACCTGAAACCTCCTCATTGTTAAGAGACTAGTGCCCTCTTACGACTCTTACGTCACCCTGGGCTTGGATTAAGGGTGAGGGCATTGTTAGGCCGCCCCCTCACAGCCAAGAGCAAGAATCTTGTGTCATTTATATGTTGTAGGTGACAAGCAGAGGAGGTTTAAAAATACATCGTTGTTTCTTCATGTATAATTGGTAGACGAAATACGTAAGCTGTAGCACAAAAAACTTATACGTATCTATGCCTCAGAGCTTAGACGGTGTAAATTTAAAGTTAAAATATACTAGTGTTTACTTTCTACTTTCAATTTAACTGTCAAAGCTATATCAAGCTTTACACACTGATAAAAATATTTCTAAAAACAATCCCTCATTATTACTGCCAGTACAACAAATTAATAATCACCGTTGTATCGTACTGTGTAAACGTACTTTCTCTCGATTCCCTCTTTTATAGTAGCTCGTTAAGAGGCATTCATGTTACGGACATTTTCGTTACGTACACACAACGTTCATATCAATTACACACAGACAACACAAGATGCTCGCTGTGTCCTATTCTCTATACATAAAAAAATAAAAACGAACACTTGCGTTCCCGTTTAGAAATTTACCCTCGCAAAATTGTAGTGGAATTTTATATTACAGTAATGCACGAAATATTGACTGTTCGGAGTTCTTGTAACATAAGAGAGTGAAGATTTAGTTTCCAAAGGATGCGGTTTGGAACCAGAACGTTTGCTATGTAAACAAACTGGCGTCACTGTCAACCGCTGCGCTCTTGGGAACCGCGCTACTCGCTTTACCTCGGGAAAATTCTAATGGCCACATTCAAAGCTTTAAGATGATGTCTTTTTTCTATGAAACCAAGCTTAAGCAACTTGACAATCATAACGCATCCTGGTGACCGCTGAAGCATGAAGGTTATACGAATGTGTTGCCTTCCTTCGCTCACTCCAAGGGGTCTGAGACACTCAAGCAGGAGGAACAGCAAAAAGTTCTTTCAAAAGCCGCGCAGACCCCAGCGCGAGCGGGTAGTGGGTTGAAATCATATACAAACTATATATGATTTAAACTCACTACCCAGTAGAATATAATGCCTACCTTTTTTTGATTGCTCCATGCTGACGTAGTTGTCCAGTGCAGCTTCATCGGTTATTATAAGACACGTCGGGCGACGGTCGTGGTGATTGTGATCGATAGGGAGACAGGCTTCCTTTCCACAGATGGATAGGATGCATCACGTTAGTTAGCTAGTTATGGTTAGCTGAAGTGAAGCTGAAGAGTACTAATGTTAGCCTTGTATTATCGTGAGGTATGGAAGAACTCCTTGAGCTATCATGACTAGGCGAACAGTCGCCCTCCCCTTCCACCACGGGCGGAATTGTGTTACAGGTACTAGTCGGCGGATGTATATTATTTTAATGTTCTCATAAAATTAAGAAATTTTATATATCTAAGGTTTTAATTATATAAATATATACAATATATGCATATACATACATGACCTAGGCGGGATTCGAACCTGCGACCTCCGGCGTAACACGCGTAGTGACCGCCACGTTACCAACTGAGCCAGTCTTCATAATAATGCACTAACATCGTCGTTCTGACTATTCGGAGCCGCACGTGTGTGCTATTGTCAGTCATGATGTGGTGATTGTGGATTGAATCGTGTAGTCCGCGCCCGAATTCCTTGGATGGTGTGTAGTGTAGCTCCACCGCGGCTGTGGTGTTGTATCTGTTTGCGTTTTGTTTTGTTGTGTGTTACAATTGTCGTGATTTGATTCGTCCTAGTCGATCGGAACATGTCTAGGACGAAGCTCCACGTACGGCCTACCTACTATAAGAAAGTAACGTTTGCATTTTAGTCGAATCAGATCAGCACGAATGGGGTAGTAGCAGGATCGCAGCGGAATAGACGAGGAAATGGGTTTACCCATGTCCTCGTAGGGTGGTCTTTTGTTGTACGAGTATTTAATGTGTCCCGTTGCGTTCAGTTTTTGTAAATTTCCGGTGAACCTTTAGAGGGAACGAAGACAAAAAGTTTGCATAACTACTATGCGGATGTCTTGCGACGTCGGTAATTACCCAAAGGACTGCTCATTTGCCCTCTTAAACTATAACAAAAGCTACCTGAAGCAATAAAATCGAATGCATTAAAGTGCTTAACGAGATAGGCAGTGAGATAGAAGTCAGGCAATTTACATTGTCCCACTCCGTAATATCTCGGAATGATAACTTTTAAATGCCTAGAACTAGACAGAGAGAGGTGTTTTATGAAAAATACGGGTTCAGGTTTATTCGCTCAATCTACGTTGTTAACAGCCAATGAATCCGCGACAGTACTGCGCGCGCTCACTGCGTTGTACATTGCGGGGTTTGTAAAGATATAACATTTTAAAATTGAGGCAATCTGACGATTTTGAAACTATCCACGGGCTGCAGAAGTTAGACTTAGCTCACCACGTTAGTCTAACCTTATGATACGGGGGTGTTGCTTCGATATAGTCAACGCATTTAACTCTTTGCCGAGGAACGCTGTCAGGGGAGCATTAGCCTATCACGCCTTTCCCGCATATCTGCAGGCGAAACGGTTTCCACCCTTGGACATCCTAGCGGAAATGGATGCTAGGATATATAGCAGAGTTCGCGCCCTCATCCACGAGGGTGAAAACGAATTTCCAAACGCAATAAGACGACAGGAACATGATAGAGCGTTAGCGACGTGGCGTGATCGTCTCAATAATGAAGGGTATGCGTAGTAGTAACGCGTTGTTACAGCAGTATCGGATGACTCAGATATTGACTTAACCAGTCCAGTGAGTAACCAGTGGTAGTTTTCGACAATTTCTGTTAAAAATCGGGAGGGAGACTACGGCAGTTTGCCGGTACTGTGCACGAGAATCATATCCGTCCTGGTCCTGCATGGGATGCAGAGCGGCATATTCTGATAGAAGAAATTGGAGCAAATCTCTCCCTGCCAGTTGTGTTGTTTACCATGCTTAGTAGGGCTTCAGCATAGAGAGCCATAGTTTCCTTCTATGAGATCATAATGGTCCGAAAGGAAACTGCCGAAAGGGATCGAGAAAGGGCCGATCCAGATTTCCGTGCACTGCTGCATCGCGGTCGTCGCACAAATCAATCTGGCCCTTCGGCCCCAATTCTAATGGTTTAATAAATTGGGCTCCATAATGGACCTTTGTCGTTCAGTATATGGGGTGCTGCACGCTACTAAGTAAGATCTAGAATAAGTGAAAGGATAATGATATATACACCATGCACCTATAGATGAGCTAGGCACAGCGCAGCACAAAGAGGGGTAGCAGATGTCGTTCGCTTCGAGTTCCCGCAGTCCCTCTATAGTGCCGATGGATGTCTATCACAGGGGTTTTAGTGGGTAAAAATCCCACATAATCCAACCCCAAGCATTGGGTATCTTTTGAAGATTTCCCCTGCGGAAAATAAAACCTCATGATAAGACGTTTGTTACGGGCGCAAGACAACGAAAATAATTATATTTGACTGGCAGTCTGTCCCGGCTTTGCATGTATACTTCACAAAACATTGCAAAAACATAATTGATTTACCAAGAAACAAAAACTTAATTAAAGTATTGATGTCTGAAGTTCACACAAATGTTACTCAATACAATAATTTTAAGGATTTTATCGGGGTTTATTAAATTATTAAATGATAATTTCGCCGTCGAAAACATTAAATTATTCTGTAATAAATGTAAATTTATTACAGAATAATATCTGTCGGGACAGCTATTGGTCAATAATTACTGCAACTGTAAAGAGATTTACTTTGAGATTTTTTTTCACAACTTTGGTTACATTAACGAAGTTTTCATAATGATATGTTACTTAAAAAAAACTGTAATATAGCCTATGTTCATCACAGATAATATATAATTCTAAAATAGTTTTTCAAAACTGTCCAGTAAACTATTCAATGCAAATAAACAAACAATCAAATGCTTCCTATTCATTATGTTACAATAGATGTTTTTAACTTGTTTACATTAACACTACGTAAATCGGTAGTCAAATATGTGTTACAAAAAACGTATTTCTTTTTGTAAATAAATGCCTACGAGACTAATTTTGTAGCCGAAAGTCTAAAAGTCCAAAAGTAATTGCATTCTAGAACAAGCGTTACTTTATTTTCAACGTATGGAATCCCCCTCGGGAACCATCTCGGCAGGGTTCTTACGGATATGGATAAGCCGGTTAAACCGGTTCAAGTTCGATTTGAACCAGCTACAACCACAGGGTGTTCCGTCTCGTAATTCTGCCCGGTGTCCCCGGGAGAAGGATAATAACTGGAGACTATACTTCTAGCATTAACCTTGCTCTTAACTACCACACAATTGTGCCCTTATTTATACGTACGTACCGTGATCCTGTCTCGTCTCATGTCGAAATTTGTATTTTTTTATTATATCTATATTATAAAAGATGTTAATACCCCTGAAACCAGCCCGTTGACGTGAACTGATGTTTTTTTTTATAAGTAAGCAATGTGCAGCGTGTGGTTGTAAATAATCGCTAAGTTCATCTGGCGAGCTGCTGGCGCGCGGCCGGGGTAGGGGCGTAGTTCCAATGTCATTTATCTGGGCCGAAACTGAAATGGCGATAGACGTTTTTATATCCTGGCTTCATGAGTTATGGCCGTTTTAACTGTAGCGAATGGATTTTAGTTTTTTCAATAGCAATTTATTCGCAAAAAGATCGTTTATCTTGTTGTGTGATACACGTTTATTTTTCATTAGCTCCAACGATACAATATTGTGAAATATATCGAAAATAGCGAACCGCCCAGGATTTACGCGATCTAGAACTTAGATTTGTCTGGACTAAATTTTACTGAAAATTGTAAATTATATGAACATATATTTTTATTTTTATATGAAAAGAATTAAATATTAAATAGTTATTTAATGTATAAATTATAGAGGAACAAACACGCAGCCAGAACCTTTTGATGAGTAAAGACACCCATAATCATCTGCATAATTACTATGCCGATGTATTATTCTCCTTTTTTCTTCCCCTCCAATGGACCACACTCAACCGCACGTAATGTGACACCGATGATGCCATTTTACGGCGGTATCATATGAGCGAGAGGTACCTCTCCGTTCGTGCCGGCCCAGTTCGGCTGCAATATAACATGACATTACCTCTTGCTAAAGTCTTAAAATCTGGAGCTACACGCTTTGACACACATTATATGCCAAAGGGGACTTTTTATTTCGGAATAAAAGTATGTTAAGGTCACTTCAGTTTGTAAGCAGTAGATCTGTGTCATTGTTTTTATATGAATCCATAGCTTTTGAGTAAAAGATTAACAAGCGTAACATGTGAGGGTAATATGAGTGGGTCTGGAGACGAGCTGCTGCAGCAGAGTCAGTAGCCGCCGCGGTCCCTCCGGCCTCCTCCGCCGGGTACCGGTACCGCGAGAGATATCCTAATTATTATTATTATTATTATTACTTTGTTTGTCAATTTGATTAATGTTTGAAAAAAAATGCATAATAGTGCACTTCAAATTATTAAATAAAGTTTTTTCTATTTCTATTTCTAATTTACACTTTCACTTTTCAATTTTATTTTGTCGACGCGCGAAATGCATTTACGCACCTTCTCTGGGTGGGGTTCAATGGTGTGTGGGGCTTGCGGGAAATTATAGTACCGAATACCATCAAAACCCACCGCTAGTGCCATCAGAGCCGCTTTTCGTGAGGTGCTCCGGAACAACAAATTATCAGGGCACCTCCACGACTAGTCAGCCCCCTAAGGAGCAGACTCGACCTGCACGGATGGGGTTGCTCTACTCTACAGGACAACTCCACCAAGTTTGGGACAGTGCAATGGGGTATGGTTCACATCCTCACCCCTTGCCCCTTGCGCAAAAGTGCAGCCACATTTTGCTCTCTTGTCCCCTCTTATTATAAGAAGGGTGCAAAGAGCCCCCTCCTTCGTTCAATTCGCTTCGCCCAAGACTTCCCGGTTCACCTCTGCCTACTGAGCCTCACCGCCACGAGAAGGCTTGGACCATGCTGGAGCTCTTACTTTAGCCATATTATTCTTTGATAATATCTTTAAGACGTTTGATATAATGTTATCTAAGTCGTAAGTGTTGTGATTCGATTTCGACCGCCTGACAGTGGTGTGTTATATGCTGCGTTGGCGTCACACAGCTAGATGTATCCGCTCCGCGATGGCGCGGTGATAAATCGCATTACATCAGTGTCGTAACCCGATTAACATCACCGCGGATTGGATTGCCATACACATACAAACACATCCATACACGTACATGCAAGTGACTAGTGTTTGTGTGCATTATTTTGTATCAAATGTACTACGGGTGTGTAGCGATAGCAGCTGGACTGGATACCTCTATCTTGAGCTACAGGACTCCAACGATCCATAGCCAACTGACAAAAAACGGAACCTTATAAAGTAAGAAAGTATCTTCACGCCTGTTATTCCCGAAGAGGTAGGTAGAAGTGTGCGAGTGCGTCCACAGCTCGTAAGACCAGTAGAATAATATCGTTATGTCCGTCTGTCCATTCGTATATCACAGACGCTGTGCTCGGAGACTACGGACGCTGTTTGTTTGAAATTTGGTTTCTGATATGTTAGGAACCGCCACAAAATTATTTTGAAAAATGAATTTTGTGAAGGTAGCGCTCTACTACATGTAGCTAATGGATATTTTTATTTCGAGCGAAAATAGACGCGAGGGATGTCAACTGGTCGTGAGATGTTTGTTTCTAAGTGATCAATATTTTCATTCACATGTGATGACTATAAAATCAGAGACTAAACTAACTAAGTATTGTTTGCGTTAACCGGAACTAGCGTTGTTTGCAATTTTAATTCTTTGGGTACTTTTAATAACTTGCGACACTTCAGTCCACCCGTGGCCATGATTAATGTAAAATTTCTGAAACGTCGGGCCAGTTGAACAATTAAATAAATTGCGCTAAAATCCGTAAATCTTTTATTGTAACAAGGCTAAGTTTGCAGTCGCCTTACTTTTCGAACCCAAATCTGATATCATATCCTATTATGTATAGTCACTTATTAATCTAAAACAATTTTATTTATTTACAAGTGATGCCCTGCGGTTTCACTCACAGTACACTCTTCCAAGAAAGATCTTTCCAATTTTTTTCATAAAACGATTTACATGTTATTTCATTCATCTCATATCTTCACACAATTACAGACAGATTTAGCTTTTCCATGGGGTTGCTTGAAATCACCTGGATGCCGCTGTTAATGCCAGAGATACGGGATTACAGGAGAAGCGGTGGTGGGAATTAGATGTCGGCCATGCCCGTAAAAAACATTAGAAAAGGATGTGCACAATCGCTAAGCGTCTCAAATGTAAGAGATTATAAATACACAATTTCACTTCAAACTTGTTAAAGTGACAATGGAAAGTAATTACGTGTTAAGTGCAGTTATAAATAACGAAGATATAAATGGTCGTGGGGTCACGCAAATCGAAAATATTTGGATGTTCTTAGGTGTGTAATTACCGGCGGTATCTGTCAATCTGACATGCCTATGCATATGCATGGGTGCGTGGACACGCTATGGGCGGTTCCCGGTCATTTTCTCCACGTAATGACCTGACCCCGGCGTTCCATACTGCTGGCTGTCTAACATCTGTTTTTTCAATTTAATGGTGCTTGAGTTGGCGATTGGTTTGAGGTCAAAAGTCCATTAACATCGAAGTCCCGGGCGGTCAAGAGTGCGTTCGCCATAACTTACTGATCGATACGATAAATCTACGATACGATAATGTATTTGCTTAAAGTGAGACTTTTTAACTAATTTTGCTAATTCTTAATAGTCTGACGCGTTAATAAGAGGTAGTGTCATGCTATTGCAGCACAGTTGGCCCGCCAACTCCGATCGCAGTAAGACAGTCTTTGTGCGGTTTGTAAGTAGCCCGTGGCAAAGCATTTGTACACAACCACGAGGATGTTTATGGACGTACCGGTAGTCAATAAACAAAAACAAACAGCTCCAATTGCGCTTTTGTCGTCCTATAATTTAGAAATATACCTCTTCGATGTTATAATTATTTTTAAATTACCACAATTATATTGATCAAATTAATTTCATGAATGAATCCGAACTTGCTCGCCAGGCACACAATGAAAGTACAATTACCGTAACGAGTCGCCGTTACATAAAATGTTTATTAAGATATTATTTCTGACGAGGTTTTAATGAACCGTAATCTACTTTTAATTTCACTTTGTGAGGGTTTCCCGAAAACGTTTCCGCAGCGAGCCGCGAGGGCGCGTCTTATTATTTTTTGTTAATTAGGTGCTAATACGAATTCCTTTCTACGTTTTGCATCGGTAAGTACGTCGAGAAAAGTTATTCTTTTTGTTAGTATAGAAGCCGCGCGCTGCGATTTCACCATATAACTACTATTACAAATGTGGAATTTGATTACAATAAAACGACTTTTACGGATTTTATCGCGGTTTATTAAATTATTTATGTATCCCGACGTTTTAGAAGCTTTACAGCAACCATGGTTACAAGTGGACTGAGATGACAGATGTCCTGATGTACCGAGTTTTTAAAAGTACCCGAAGAATTATAATTTTAGTTGTTCCGATTAACACAAACAGTACTTATTATATCTTGCTGTCTTGATATTTATTTTTGATTTGATTATGTTCAGCACCGGATCCCAAGCAGAGGAAAGACCCATCCATCTTATCTATTGATATTTGGATGTTTTTTTGATTTCAATATCCTCGCGGATCATCCTTGGTAGGAATCGGGGTTCCCTAGTGAGGATCTTGCTCTTTATCAAATCTAATGTAATGGCAGGGGCCAACTTCAGCATGCTCACAGACAGCAGATTTTGTAACACGTCGGTGTTTCATATCGGCTATTATTAGTTTTATTGTAATCACTAACATTCGCGTAAAGTTAAGACATCAATATGTGGAAATTGAATTAGTGTTTGTTATTATTAAACACAAGAATACTGTGCAGATTTGAATTAAGTTTAGCGCTTACTTATTTCAATCCTGAATTCAATGGCAGATGAAAGGTGAACAAAACAGATGGTACAGGGGAAGACTAAGATTTATAGTCATGGGTAGTGCCATGCTGCATAGGAGGAGGTAGCGCCACGCATGGTGCATGATACTACATCCTCCTGTGCAACGGAATTGGGCCGGCACGACCGGGGAGGTACCTCACGCTCACTTGATACCGCTGTAAAGTGACATCTACGGTGTTATTTTTGTTGAAAACGAGGGCAACGCATCGGCATAATTATGCTGATGTTCATGGGCGTTGGTAGTCGTAGAAAGGCTCCGATTTCTCTACCTATGCTATAAAGAATACTAACAAGTTTATCTACCTATGCTATAAAGAATACTAACAACATGGATCAGGGACCGCACTAATACGGTAAGAGGCAAGTCTTCCGGACGCGAATCGTGATATGTGGCCCTCGGTATGGAATTAGCGTGAAGATGTGTTGTTGTTGTCATTTATTACGCGAGTGATAAACTTTTGATCGGATTGGAATTCGCTTCCCGATATGAAAATGTGTAGAGTAACTAATTTAACTATTATTATCATGGCAAGCAGCGGAATGGGGCCCACACGACTGGGGAAGTACCTCTTGCTCACATGATGCGTAAAGTGACATCTTTCCTGTAGCATTTCGTGCGGTTTGTGAGGAGTTGGTGGCCCATTGGAGGGGAGGAGGTGCGGAGGGCAACGCATCCGCATAATAATTATGTGGATATTCATGGGCATTGGTAGTCGTAAAGGGGCTCCGATTTGTCGTTTGTACCCCAAAAAGGAACCCAGAGAACCGCGAGCCTCTTCCCCTTCACCCTGCACACATGAGTGACACCGCGGGGGTAAGCTAGTAAGGAAGGAATTGACGCAGCGTAAACGAAACGATACGCAATAATCTGCTTGAAGCACGTACTACAATACGTAGGCATTCGTGTGTACTTTACCTATGTACCAGTTTAGAGAACCATCAGAACAAATAGTTACTTTTATACTTACTTTGCATATGACTCTCGTTAACTTTTGGCGCTCAGCATTAAATCTGTCACCGTCTACCAGATGATCTACATGACGGCTCGTAAATCGATCGCGCCCCTCATTACCGGCCTGCATCGGCCTGGGCCGGGCTAATTGCCTCCCGAAATTCTTCCCGGGCCGCTCCTGGACGTAATTGCTTCGGTTGTGTGTGATGGATTGTGACAAATGGCCACACGTGATGGGAAAACGTGACGGCCCTCGTAAATGTAATCCTACTGCTGTAGGAGGACCGTGGTGCATGGCATCTGAATGACGACCGGGCAGGTACGTCTTGTTCACACGACGCCCCGAATTGACAGGCTCCTGTTAGTTATTATAGGAGCAACAGAAACGCACCTCCTGTAAAATAAGTCATCTGATTAGCTGTCATGGTCAATGAGTTACATCCATGTGAGGGAGAGAGTTGTCGTCTGTACAATTTGCGTACAAGGCCCCTAAAACATGTCAGCGTATGTAGGAATCAAAGTAGCTTCATTCAAACGTCAAACGTGCTGTCCTCGTCATATTTAAACAGATTTCGTGAAACATTTTGTACTCAACCCGGCAGTGGTCCGAGTGGTATTTATTACACGCGCCATTTATTGCCCAAATGTCAGCTGGTTTTTACGAGCGCAGGAGGGAGGTCGGGGGGAATAGCCTCGCTCCGCAGCGTTGATATGTTCACTCGTGTCATCTTGCGCTCAGCGCTAGTCATATATGGACAAGACTTGGATAGGTAAGGAGTTTGTTTCAACATTACAGGTTAATTATATTCGATAAATAATGAATTAAATCTAGTAAATTTATTATCCAATCGTAATAATATCCGCCTATCCTAATTTTAGTAACAGTAGCCGAATATTGTGAAGAAATTCATGCATCTACTGAGAAGAGAATTGAATTAGCCCATGTGTCGTAGTCTTATTGTAAAAATCACCGTATAATTTTACAGCGAGCTATTTTCTAAAACAGGTCCGTTTTGTTTTGTAGCGGACCAACGGTTATTGTTGTCATTGTGAGGTGTTCTGAAGTATGGTGGCTGACCTTTAGCCTATTGAATATTTTGATTTTAGGCGGTGATAGTGATATAATTATAACATGTTTTGAGTGCAAATAAAAAGAGATATCCTAATTACGGAGGTCAAGGTTTCCAAGGTAATATGTAGGCGCCTAAACCTTCGAACCTATCTGGGCATAGAACCTATATTTTTATTTATCCGTATTCGACGATCGACACCTCTGTTGTTGGCATGTCAATCAACGCCGCGAGTGTTAAAATTGGGACTAAAAAGCCATAGAGCCGGATAATGATTCACTTAAATTCAATAAGGTTAGCTTTATTAAATAATATATTACGCCGAACACTTTCTGGAGTCCAGTCTTATCCACGGCGCGCTAGCGCCTGCCGTGGCTGCACTGTGACACGCAGGCCGTGTCAGTTTATCTGCTAGGTGAATCAGCTGAGACGAGAATTGCATTAGCTCACATACTATCAACTACCATACATGTGTGTCTGTCTACTAATATATTAGTACAGAGCAGTCTAGACCTGTCCACGGTGCGCTAGCGTCCGCCGCGGCTGCACTGTGACCTGCGTGTCGGACGCGTCAGTTTATCTGCTAAGTGGATCAGCTGAGACGAGAATTGCATTAGCTCGCATACTATCAACTACCATACATGTGTGTCTGTCTACTAATATATTAGTACAGACCAGTGTAGTCTTATCTACGGCGCGCTAGCTTCTGCCGCGGCTCCAATTTGGCCTGCGTGTCGGACGCGTCAGTTTATCTGCTAAGTGGATCAGCTGAGACGAGTATTGCATTAGGTCACACACTATCGGCTACACGCCCGCGTGTTGTGTACTAATATATTAGTACAGAGCAGTCTAGACCTGACCACGGCGCGCTAGCGTCCGCCGCGGCTGCACTATGACCTGCGTGTCGGACGCGTCAGTTTATCTGCTAAGTGGATCAGCTGAGACGAGAATTGCATTAGCTCACATACTATCAACTACCATACATGTGTGTCTGTCTACTAATATATTAGTACAGACCAGTGTAGTCTTATCTACGGCGCGCTAGCGTCTGCCGTGGCTGCTCTGTGACACGCAGGCCGTGTCAGTTTCTCTGCTAGGTGAATCAGCTGAGACGGTTATTGCATTAGCTCACATACTATCAACTACCATACATGTGTGTCTGTCTACTAATATATTAGTACAGACCAGTGTAGTCTTATCTACGGCGAGCTATCGTCTGCCGTGGCTGCACTGTGACACGCAGGCCGTGTCAGTTTATCTGCTTGGTGAATCAGCTGAGACGATTATTGCATTACCTCGCATATTATCAACTACCATACATGTGTGTCTGTCTACTAATATATTAGTACAGAGCAGTCTAGACCTGTCCACGGTGCGCTAGCGTCCGCCGCGGCTGCACTGTGACCTGCGTGTCGGACGCGTCAGTTTATCTGCTATGTGGATCAGCTGAGACGAGTATTGCATTAGGTCACACACTATCGGCTACACGCACGCGTGTCTGTGTACTAATATATTAGTACAGAGCAGTCTAGACCTGACCACGGCGCGCTATCGTCCGCCGCGGCTGCACTGTGACATGCGTGTCGGACGCGTCAGTTTATCTGCTAAGTGGATCAGCTGAGACGAGAATTGCATTAGCTCGCATACTATCAACTACCATACATGTGTGTCTGTCTACTAATATATTAGTACAGACCAGTGTAGTCTTATCTACGGTGCGCTAGCATCTGCCGCGGCTTCAATTTGGCCTGCGTGTCGGACGCGTCAGTTTATCTGCTAAGTGGATCAGCTGAGACGAGTATTGCATTAGGTCACACACTATCGGCTAAACGCACGCGTGTTGTGTACTAATATATTAGTACAGAGCAGTCTAGACCTGTCCACGGTGCGCTAGCGTCCGCCGCGGCTGCACTGTGACCTGCGTGTCGGACGCGTCAGTTTATCTGCTAAGTGGATCAGCTGAGACGAGAATTGCATTAGCTCACACACTATCAGCTACTATACCCGCGCGTATATCGACTAATATGAGGCTAAATAGTTTATCTGTTTCTTTTTGTATCTTTACAACTTTCTATTTCTGCAATATCATATAATACAATATCATATTAATTAGCTTACTAGTAAAATGTTGAAAAATTTATATTTGTGTTAGAGTGTCTCTGTAAATTTGTTAACCTCTAACATTCAAACTCATTGACAACCAGTACTAGTTCGAAAGATATTAATATCGTCCAAGCCAAATTTCGGCTACAACGGCGTCTCTATAGATATTATAAAGATTACCAATGAATCTATATCGATACTATACATATTATAATAAGAAAACATTTGTTTGCATTTTATAGGCTCCGAAACTACTGGAGCGATTAGAAAAAATCGTTTACCTCTATTTGTGATGATCAATTTCTAATGTGTGTGTTACGACATGTCGAAGTAGTTTGGAGAGTAGGAGACCGGCGCAAAACTCGAGTTGATTTATAGAAATTGTTTTTATGCCACTTTGGTCCTAGCAGCGATGATGTTTGTCCTTGGAGTTCAATCAGTTTCAACGCTTCTACTACAAACAACACCTGTCTTTGCATCCATTGAAGCGTGGCTGAAACCGTGTATTGTCATATTTTCCTTGGAACTGATGCATGTGTGGAGCCACCGTTATACTTTAATACCGTTCACATTTCTCATGTAATCTCGAATAGCGATCCACTCTCTTCAAATTCTAGATTGTCCGACCTAGTTTAAGGTCTAAATTTGCCTTTCATGATCTATCTTCTGGTATGATGAATCTCAGGAATTCTGGATTGATAGAAGACCACTTTTTCAATTTGAATTTGCCCTTGATAGGCAAGGATTGCAGTTCTTTTGTGGTCTTCATGACTTCCTGGACACTATCATATCCCGACATCACGTCACCAACGTAGAAGTCTTCACCGACTATTCTTGCTGCTTCGGAGTACTGTGCACCTTTATTTTCAGCCAGTCCCATTTAAGTTTTTATAGCAATGTAAAATTCCGACGCTGTACAGAATGTGATAGACAACAGTCAGAAATGTTTGAGGTCATCAGACTTGAAGAATTCTATCTCCATAATACTCTTTGGAAGTCAGCGTCTTATTTGTATGCGAGAATCATGCCATACATTTTCTCAATATCAGTCGCGAAACAGACCTTGTGTGCGCGCCATCTCATGACAATGCTTCGAAGGTCTTCCCGCAAAGCCGGACCAGTTAACAGCTCGTCATTCAAAGAAGTGGCGTTAG